>WURS02362984.1:0-17532 GCA_011762765.2 Rhinocypha anisoptera
ATAAGTGTGTGCGTGTGTTCGTTGTTGCTGCTCATCTGAGATTTTCCTAAGTATATATATATATATATATATATATATCGTTATGTTAATTAATACCCTGAGTCGTAAGGATGCCTTTACTGGTAGCGCATCTATGATAAGGATGGTGAGAAAATTAATATTGTTTACCAACTTGTCTCTTCGTGGTAAGCATTCTTAGTAATAGGTCACTTGTGGATATTTTGCAGTTGCAAATGTTTTTCTTTTGGTCACTTCTGCCGAAAACATTCGAAATGAACTTAATGGCAACCAGGCACTGACATAAACAAATACCTTTATTATATATACTGACACCATCTATTCCACGCTGAATATATTTCAAGTTCGTTTGACCCCACGAAAGTCTGGCTCTATCCTTAATAAACACTATAGCTTGACACGAACGAGTTGTGTACCACTTTGAAGTGAGCGAGAAGATTTACATGAAATTCAACTCAAGTTTTAAGATGCAACCAATTCTACTCATGTCAGACTGATCTATAACATTGCCTGGGAACCTATCAGATCACATACAAGAGTGCCCATGAACATTATTTTCTTCAATAATAATACCAATGCTTTAGTGAAAACCCTAATATGAAGCGTAGCACTATATGGATCCGAAACTTGGTCCATGAGGAGCAGAGATTGGAAGCTTTTGAGATGTGGGTTTGGCGACGGATGCAGAAGGTGAAGTGGACCGAGAGAAAAACGAATGAAGAAGTTTTGAGAATGGTGGGGGAGTAGAGGCGTTTGCTGCGAGAGATCCAAAAAAGACAGGAAAGGTGGATGGAAGGGGTACTCTGAGGCAATGGGTCGTTAAAGGTTGTAATCACAGAGTATATACTCTGTGGTTGTAATAGAGGGTATAATGTTGGGTAAGCGGGGTAGGGGTAGGAAAATAATAGGGATTTTTGTCAGAATGATAGGTGGTGGGAGGTATGCAGATTTAAAGAGGGATTAAAGTTAGATGTCACGCGGACAACCTAAGCTTATGCTCATAAAAAACCTACCTTAACCGGTAGATTACCCTTCATTCAAGAACAATTCTGTCTTTATTATTCAGGTGAAATTAGGACCATGAGTTCCTCTCTTACATTTTGCCTTTTACATTTACGATTAAAAACACCCACGGCCTGAGCGGGACTAGAACCCGCGACCTTTGAGTCAGCAGGCGGACACGCTGCCCCCCTGTCTAACCCGGCCGACCGGCCTGGTGTATAATAAAAGGGACACGGTCAATTAGCTTGCAGTTGTTTTTATTTCTAATGAAATATATTCGCCATACGTTGCCGAACTTGAAAATCGTCATGTGGCGCCAATTCGATTTCCTCGCTTGCATTGCATGTAATATTTCACTATTAAATCGCCGCCTCCCGTGTTTATCGAGTTCGTGAAATACCTATCCCCAATGGGGAAGATATAAAGACTCAGTGTCCATGCATATTTTTCTATAACGGCATTGCCCCCGTGTATAAATCCCCCTCGATGCTCTCATCACGGTTGTTTTTACGGTAATGGCTTATATTGGAAATAGATTATAGCGGAGGCCATTCGGTGTACCGCAAGAGTCTGGCTTACTGGCTTTACAACGCCTTGCATGGATAGTTTCACATATCTAGGCCATTGCATTTCATTATGCAAGATCCTGGAGGATTGTTGGGGGAGGGGGTAATGTTAAATTCTAGTTTCCAGCCTCCACCTCATCTCCGAACGGAGCCGCATTTGCGCTCAGGGACGCAAAATGGAGACGAGTTAGCTGCCTGTGCAATTTTGTATGCATCTCCGTATTGGCGAAGAACGAATGACGGGTTTTTGATATCCCTGCACGGGAAATATTATCGTCATAGCTGACTGGACCCACGACATGGAAAATATTACACTACCTGCGGTGGACGTTGGCATTGCTAAGCAAGCGATCTGCTGCCGATAAAAAAATTCTAGATGGATTTAACTAGAGCGACTAGATTGGGGAAAGGTTGTTATAATTAGCGTGGCAGTGTAACGATGCCATTGGAGGATTTACGTTAGGAGCCACCATAGAGTTATAATTATAACTCTATCGGAGCCATTCTTCGATCGTGGGTTGAAATGAAGATTAAATTTACAGTGCTAAATTCTGGCATATCACTTCAGCGAATAGGGTAAAAACATAAGCTCTATGCTACTGCCGTAGATCAGATCACATACGTACGATAAATCAGAGAGAGAGTGACTGTATAACGGATAAATTTAAGATGTCATGCAATGGTAGCGTGCTTCGTAGTCTCTTGCATGCGTGTTATACCATTCAGTAATTGTTATCATTGATCCTGCATGATCAGAGCCATGGTTTGCATGAAAATTGCTGATTTATTCCTAAATTGTTATTCGTGGGTGCTTGTTAGAATGCATTCTTGGGGTTTAATCGCCCAGTGTCTTGTTTCAAGCCCAGTGTTTGCAGATTTTTCGTAAATGTAGATGAAGTAGATTAAACAATCAAGAGCAGCGCCGTTGGGCTGGGTACTAGGAAAGGTCTTTACGCTCACCTCACGAATTAACCTCAAGGTTGAATATTGTATTTTATTCTCTGGATATACCGGAAAAAATTTCCCTCCCCATCTTCCGTCTAGTCATGGTACTAATATATACAGATTATGAAATTTGCTCCGTTTAAGTTTTTAGAGAATATAAAGTTCATTTGCGCTAACCGAATATTACCCTAAATTCCTTGAAAATTCTTCGGGAAGGTATGAGTTGATTAATTTATTTTGTATTAAGTGGGGATTTAAGACAACATATTATATAAAAATGGCAGCTTGCGTAAATAATTCAATTAAAACCGTCGACACTCACTTAAACGTTGATCATTCACACGTTAGTTCTTTTACCTGTAAAATTTTAATGAATGAGATGCGTAACAAATACCGTAAATCACCTTTGTGCTTTGAACTCCTTATGAAAGGTCTCTTGGGCTATACATAATGTTGCCATTTCAGTATGATTCTCAAATGTGCCTCCAAGAAAAATGAAGTGCTTAAACGCTTTCCCGCAAAAATCTGTGGTTTATTCCTCCGCAGCTTGCTCTCCGGATGACGTCACGACCCTAGATCCGCAAAGCGGACTCATTTTAGTTCCCGGGAGCGACCTACCTAATATGTTAGTGCCATGCGCCTCGTGGTGACCGCCTCGACTTACGTATACCGCGTGCGTGGGCGCGCGTGCGGCTGCTGACTCAGATTCCCACGCGCGCCTTCGGATGGCGGACGTGACAGTCGCCGGCCGTGTCTACTTCCCCCCCCCCCCTCGGCAAAGTCAGCACGGGGAGAAGGAGACAGTTCGGGGAGAGAGTCGAGAAATGAGCGGTTGGCGGTTCCAAAGTATGTTGTCACCTGGGTTGTTGTCATCTCGAATTCGAGCACGGGATCATCGCAATCGGCAACCAAGTTTCCAGGTAAAATGGATTTGACTCCAGCTTTAGTCAGTTTTATAATGAATTCCGGTAGTTATTCCCCCTGCGTGGGATGATAGCCGAAATTTGGCCCTTTAGCTTGGGCATTGTTTCATTGTTTTTATCTTTTCCGACGTAACTCTTACCTTTTTATCCCTTAAAGAAAGCTAATAATTGTATGTGCGATGCTCAGTATTTTTTTAAATTTTGCAAATGATCAATTCACCTCTTTAATAGCTATTTAAAATAGTTTTACAGTTACAGGTAGAGAGTCCGTCATAAATTCTATTGTTTGTCCTTGAAAACCGCGGTTCATTGCCCTTGGCGCTGACTAATAATCACAAATTACTATACAGTGTTTACTGCAGGTAGAAATTTTTAGGTGTTGTTCACTCCCTGCCACACACCCTAGCGGTGATTCGCAGAACGCCATGTTTGCCGAAGCTGTGTTCGAAGTCATTTTCATTCTCTTCACCACTCGCAATTCCATCGTACTCTGGGTTTACTTGTTCGGAATATAAACTTGAAATAGCTGTAGGTAGAAGTTTGCCGTCGTGAAAAATATGAAGTTCGTCCATCGTGTCTAATAACTGCATATTTAGAGCCAAAATTTAAAAAAATGTTTCTTTTTTCAATTATATCTTCCTCGCCGAGCCAATGTTACAGATAGTGATTGGAACGGAACAAGAGCGAAGGAACGCTCGGAGCAGTCCATCTCCCCATATGTTACTCTTAAAAGGTGTTTTCCTACCTTCAAAACAACAATACCATTCGAGGTAATTGGCCTTTAACTTCCCCTGGGGAAAGCATCTTCCATCATGGTTAGTTATTATCTTAAACGAAAGATCTTTATTTTTCACTAAGCAGTGACAGAGGTTCTCGCTTAGACTCACGGAAGATTTAAAAATGTAGTTCATTACCGTGAATGTGAGAGGCGGAACCCCGACACGTAATGATTTTTATTTTCTTTTCTCTATCTGATGTCCTTTTGAATTTTTCGTCACCTTTTCCTTCACTATTTCCGAGGCTGTACACCATTAGGGCGTAAGTCATTAGGGGAGGATGTCATTCTATTGTTTTGTCAAATGATGGTTTTATGTCCTCTAATTTCACTCTCCTTTTTCTCTTCTTATTTTAGTTTTCTTGATTAATAAATAATTTAAAGTAAAATCCATCCGTAAATAAATAAAAAAATATAAATGGCTGGAAAAATAATTACGCTACATTTTTGTTTCTGCTGATTGTGATAGGGTCAACTGTATATTTGATGGCATATTATATTGCGTATCGCACTGTTTAAACTGAGAGTTGCTGTTAAATTTCACCATCAAAGAATCTACTTGAATCCGCTATGAATAGTCATAATAGGGTAAACCTAGTGCATACTTTCCTCAGTGTTTACGTCTTACAACCATTTACGTAATCACTGCGTAAAGTGCTAAGTTATCCTCATTATGGATATTCATATGTTCCACGGAGTCACACCTTGTGAGGATTTCAAGGAGGATTTTTCAAGGAGGAGAAAATAACTCCGTAAATTATGTAAAGTATGTGGCAAGTATCTATGGAAATGAACTTATCTTGCGACGAGGACCATCGATTGACTTGCTGCTATTCCTTTTACAGAACCATCGCCGTACAATTTAATGGCATCGAAGGTAAATGGGCTCAAGTTAATGCTTGACCATGCGTAAACTCTTATGCATAAACAAACAAAGTTGTAAACATTTCGGGCGAATCGCACTTCAGATGCAATTATAAAGGTCTGTCATTTAAAACCCAATGCCATACGCCCTGTGGCAGCAGTGTAGATGTAGACTCTTAAGTAGTCAAATACGTAATCACCTGAACGATATCCCTAGCAGCTAATCGGGTTCGTAATTGTGAACTAGCACACTTATTTTGTCCGTAGCATAGTATTTATAGCTGGTCCAAAACGATCCCATAAGCTCTCGTATGTTTTCCTACACATCATAGTATGATGGAGTTTACGATGCTTCATTTCGTGCCGTATTGAATTTTTTCTTCGTGTAATTTTAAACATTTATCCAAGAAAATGGTCGCCATAGAAATTGGCGTCTAATAAATTACACAAGTTTCTACGCTTGTTATTTTTTTCCTGAAACTCATAATGAGTCAATTTAACTTAAGTCAAGTAATTGAATATTGTTAAGTAGTCCTATAGTGCATCGCCAAATCACTAAGTAGAAGGTGAATATCTATGTGAACGTTGATATTTTATGCTAGACTTGTAATGCTGGACCGGTAATTTGTATTACTTTCTGCGCAGGCGCAAATGGAGCAAGCGTGACTCATTCATCATTTATTCAGAGGGTTTTTCATTCGCAGGAGTTCTAAAAAGCCTGCTCCGTTGCTCGTGTCGACCTCTTCCAGTCACGACCAAAAGCGCTAAAACTAGTTCCCCTTATTCTGCGCGGTAATTTGGACGACGGCGCCTTCCGTGAAGGCCTGGGAATTTCTTAGTTTACTACGTCGCATATACGGAGTAAAATTGCATGTACATGAAATGACACATCATTTCCCCACACGTGTGTGTACTGAGGAAGCTGATTGGAAAAAAATTTCAAAAAGTTAACGGGCTGACTAGTCCCCGGTCCGTCGACCCCTCCCCCATCAAGTTCATCTGCGCAAGACATGTTTTTATATTAATTTCCAACAAAAGTTCAGGGGTACTCAAATTGTTAAGTGCATAAGTAAGTCCACGGAGTCTTAAAGTCAAACGAAACATCCCACGTGAGAAGGAGATGTGCTATAATTATAACACCGACGACATTCAAATATGACAACTATGTATTTTTCACGGACGTGCATTCTCCATGCGACGTAGGATTTCCGGAAAGCGCCAATAGCAATCCTCTCTTTCCCGGATTCATATTGTTCTTTTTTTTTTGTTTCCAAAATGTTGTTTCAATTTAATTTCACTTTCGTTTCACCCACCTTGATTTCCGGAATCATTCCCTTTTTATTTGATCACATGTAAAACAAATAATGCAAATGTTGATTCGTAGATTTCCGCGCGCCGTTGTCCTGACGATCTCAGCATAATCGGGTCCTTCGTCCGTTAGTCGATTTGAAAGGTCAACAGTTTCACGCCCGCTCTCCTGCTGGCATTTTAATCAACGGACGCGGGCGAAGTACCCGATTATTCAGATATTATCGAATAATGTAAATTCGTTGTTATTCATCGATAAAGTGGAAAGGAAGAGAGATCCACGCACGGAAATAAATAATAATATCGCATGCGATGAATCAAATCTCTGTACGGTACGGAATACGCAACGAATCCTCCCATTTGGGTTCTTCGTCATTATAACGAATATCAGTTGTCCTCGGATTTTCACTCTGTGAGGAGTCCATCTCGCTTCAGGGTCGAGTCCTATTTCCCACGCCGTCACTTGCAGGAATTGATCCATAGAGCGTGGTTGATAAAATCGTAATGCAAATTGATTAAATTGATTAGGTACCTTGATTAATAACGTCGCAATGCAATGTGAATTTCAGTACGTTTGAATTGTTGTGAATGAGCAAACGATGTATATTTAGTATGTTCAGTGCGCATGGTGCCCATGGAGTGGTAGGAATGCTTAACAAATATAAATGCAAGTTTTACATCAGCATTTACTATATGAGAACCGTAACAAAAAATGACAATATTAAAATATAAACTTAGGGGTTATTTATTAAGTAATCTATTCTACCTTGTAGAAGAATTTCTCCGTGTATATCAATGATTATACATCTTTTGAATATTCTTTTTTTACGTGTACTAAATTTGTACCGACAAATCTGCTGGACAAATAAATACATTATTATCCAGAAAGCTTGCGGTGATGGATGATTCCAAGCCAGGGACATACTAGGCATGCGATGCCTAGTGACACGAAATGACACAGTATTAGGCAGATTTTTGTCGTGAAATCCAGATTTGAATTTCTAGTAGTCGTTCTATCCACGGGATGGGAACTATTGAGGCACGGTGGGGTTCGGTAGGAAACGGGAGGTCTCAACGCTGCAATTCGACGCGAAGAAAGGCTGTTTGGTGGAGAGGTGTCTAGGGTGGGGGGGTACGGAGATCCAGTTTGATCGTGGAGAGGGAGATGAGGGTTTTTCTGGTAGAGAGCAAAAATATTCTCGGCGGTATTGCGTAACTTCGCCGACCCGTGGAGGACGGAGCAATCCCGACGGCGACTTGCTCTCCGGGACGGCTTGAGAATTTTTGTACCATAGGTGGATACGATTAAATCTTGGTAATTGCGACCATTTTAAACAGTGAATTACCAACAGCGGCTTAAATCACTCGGATAAGAGAAATATGATCAAGCTATAAAGTCATCTCTTTATATCCTGAGAAAATTTCCATAGGGGCTGTAATCGGCGACTTGTTTTTGTCTTATGTCATTGCTTTTTCAAATACTTCCGTTTATCCATAGCTGCAAGATTAAGTAAGGGCTTTGTTGTCCTCTGATCCCTTGGCACATGCCCCGTTATTGGGGTCGGGAGCGGGAGGGATGACTTGTACCCCGTACATCTGGAACCAGCAAGAAAGAGGTTTTACCTGATTAGAACTTCATCTGGCCGTGAGTGTGTGCACTGAAAACGCTCCTAGGTTCGAATTTAAAAGATTTTTATTTCCCTGTTCGGCACATGTAAAATGTATCGTCCTAGTCACCGCGTTCACGGTTCTAAGATACGTAGATCCCGTCTTCCTCCTCCGTCTTATCCATGTTTAACTGTCGTCAATGTTTCCCTGGAATTCCAAGTCACAAAAATCGGACTTTGCTGTTCGGCGTCCTCTTGAAATTCGATTTTTTTTCCGTTCGACAACTGAATCCTCGGAAGCTCGGGGGAGAAAATTTTCTCACACTTGGAGGAAACTTCGTCTACGTCTACGAAATACCCTGCAAGCCGCCTTCGGTGGGGATCAAAATTTGAAAAATAACCAACACCCATTTACGAATAACCCTTTTAGTTTCAATGTTTGAAGCCAGAGTTCCAACAGGAAGTTTCGCTCGTTTAATTTTGAAGTGATTACGTGCATAGTTCTTTTTAAAATCTAACTTAATTATTTTGCGTTGGCACAATATAAATGTGAAAATAACACGGACAAAACACATACATCCATACCCCAGGTGGATAATGAAAAACCACCTGGTCGGGATTCGAACCCGGGACCTCGGGATTGGCAGACGAGGACGATACATCGCCACGAGGCCGGCTTCGCTGGTGGCGGAGGTGGCGTTCTTCGGATAGGTGTGTCTGTGAGTTGTCAGTGGCGCCTCCACTTGCTCAATTGGGTCTTCAATTGATCTTTTCATTCCCATGCTCATCATTATTGTCATCCCTCTCGAGTATTCCTCTCAATATATAAGAACAATATTGTGCTCCGGGTGAGTGACGTCCCACACTCAAAACATTGCCGAACAAACGCCGGGCCCCTTTGGGGCTCCCCTTTCCCCCTTCGCGCGCGAACCAACAGGAAATGCCAGTCGCGTCCCCTCAGCGGAAACGGCGGTTCGTGGGGGGGGGGGGGATGAGGGGGATAGGGGGTAAGGGGTGGGGGAAAGACCGACGCATTCTAACCTCTGTCCGTCTGCAACGCTATAAGTAGTCGTGTGTGGAAGCGCTCCGGGACGAAGTGATCACCAAGCGTGGGGAATGATAAGTGATCGGCCTTGAGGTTGCGCAACAGAAACCGACTCCTCCTGACCTCCTGACTAGAATGGCGATGCGACTTGCGAAGAAGTCTCTTGTTTCTTGGGTGGGGGTGTACAGATTGGAACAGCTCACTGGAGGAAGTTATCACAACCCCAAACAATACGCTGGGGAGTGTGAAGAAACAACGACATTACATTTTTTTTAACCATTCCGATGTTAATATCATTAAGGATTTTCTTTCCGCTTGACATAAACCGCTGACGCGGGTTACGCTTTACTGCTGTATATATGGGGCCCGGGTACTACGCTCAACACTACTGAAACCTAATCTGAGTCATTCTATGGGCAACATCTTTCTGGGTAACCTCAGGTACCCAAGAGAAATGAACTACTCCATATTGCTACCCTGGTTTGCGAATTTTCTCACTGCGTTGGTTTTAGCACTAGGCAAACTCTATCCTCACCTAGAAAAACAGCATTAAGGATTGATTATTGTTGCTAGACCAAGGAAATCAATAAATATGTATTCATTGGGTTTATAAGCATGGTCAACAACCCTTGGAGTAATACCTGACTTCAGACTATTACTAGTCCCTCGCTCACATAATGCTCTTCTTGGTAGAAGTGTAGATATATGTGCATTACAAAATCATGAGTGGATACATATGTGTATAAAAATGCTAGCTAAACAATTTTATGTGTAGGTGAATATATATTGTAGACAATGCAAACTTCATTATTTATAACACTGCATCTTATTTTAACAAAGTTTCATTTAGAAACTCTCTCCCACCATTTATAACACAATTTTGTCGTCATATACCATGATCTTATCATGATTTGAAACCTAGGTCAAAATCATATGTTTAAAAATGGTGTAAAAGCGTTTTCACTTGAATAAATAATGTTTCAGTTCCACCAAATCACATTGACTCTTCGCTATTTGCACACTGCACACATGTCACTTCGTCAAACGTAGGATTTTTGGACATTATAGGTGGACTCCGTCTATTTTAGATGCCATCATTCGACAAGCAAATACAGCCGTGAGGCTATTGTGCTGCAAAATCCTGTTCGCAATATATAAAAAGAGCTAGGGGCTAGCAATTCCCCATTCTTTTCCTCAAGTTTTTCTTCCAAGGGAAATTTCTGTTCTTTTATCTTTTCTCCTGCGAACAGGAAGAACGGAAATGTCTTACTACCTCACTGGCCTCCCCATAAAAATAATCCAGCAGAATGTAACTAGCTCTGAAAGACAATGCTTTTCAGCAGATCTTGCATTAGTTAGTCCCAAGCGAAAGGCGTCCCCTATGAATATTCATGATCAAGTCAGAGGTATACCTTTCCGAGGAAATATCTACGTAATCACTTCGAAATTTATATTTCCTGAAATAACTCTGACTCATGTAGCATTTAGTTTATTTAGACTGTAGGAAATGATTTAATCATAACGATTTCAAACATTTGAAGTGAATAAATCTATGTAGTCGCGAAGAGTTCATCTGATTACAGAAAGGAATGGAAACAAATCCCACTAGAATAATAGGTATATGAATCTATGAATGAATTTTGGGACGAGATTGAGAATTTATAATATTTTCCTGCCCTTAAACTCATACCAAAGTTCAGAATCGACAAAATAAATCACATGCATGAAAAATGTTAAACAATGTGGACTATGTAATATTAATTTAAGTACATATTGATCAAAGGGTAATCTACCGGTTATGGCTGGGATGAGCCTCAAAGTTACGTTTTACCCGCTACATCCTAACTTAGTCCTTCTTCAAATCTGCATACTTCCCAACACCTATCATTCTATCCAAAATCCCTATTCTCCTCCTACCCTACCAAGCTTACTCAACATTCTACCCTCTCACAAAACCCTCAGCAACCCAATGCCTCTGAGTACCCATTCCATCCATCTTTCCTGCCGTTTTTCTATTTCTCGTAGCAATCGCCTCTCCTCCCCTACCATTCTCAACACCTCTTCATCCGTTTTTCTCTCCGTCCACCTCATCTAGTAGTAGTAGTATTGGATTTTAGGGTGCTCCGACAACTACGGTCATTTTGCACCTCTATAACTTTTATCAACAAATATGAAAGTTTGAAAATAGTATGATTTGACATACTATAATATAAAGTTTAAATCATCAAATAAAACAATACAGTAGTTAAAATCTCTTTGTTAACTTAACAAAGTAAAAGAATAAGTTCTCTCTTCTCCACCTCATCTTCTCCATCCACCTCACCTTCTCCATCCGTCGCCAAACCCACATCTAAAATCCTCCTCATGAACCAGGTTTCGGATCCATGTAATTCTACGCTCTACATGAGGTTTTTCAATAATGCTTTCTACAAGTTTTTTTAAAGGTCCCTCTCAATTACTCCTTCCTTTTCGCAAAGACGTCTTTTGCTAATGCGATCTAATATCCTACCAACTACGTTCACTTTCCTCTATGATGTCTCCCAAATACAATAAGTAAAATGTTCCACCTGTCCCAATTTATGCCCTTCTAGTATGACATTTAGTCCAGCTTTCTTACTTCTCGAGACTCTAATTACTTTCGTTTTCCTACTATTAATACTTATCCCAGGCCTCTCACATTAGTCCTTGAAAGAACTCAACAAATTCTAAAGCCCTTGGCTGAATTACTAACTAGGGCTTAGCAGTCGGAGAATCTGATTCAATGATAATTACATATTAATACAAGCAAAATTTATGCCTAAAGTATGATATAAATACATAAGATACTCACTTAAGGATTATTCAATCTAGATATAATAATTATTTACTAGCTTATTATTACTGTACATTTATTAATATACAATCTAATATTAACAGATATTCTATTTTACGAAATCATTAAACACTTTCAAATATGCGAATTGGTGTGAAAACCTGAATATAAACGATCCTAAATAAAAACTTACAGCAGAAAAACACCCCCATAGGAAGGTGCGAAGGTTTTCATGCGACAGATGCTGACAAAGAAATGTAAAAGATAAAAACCTTAAGAATTGGCATAAAAGTATCGTTTTAGTAACACATTTTGATCCAAGATATGTTTCTTATTGGATGCATTTAATTTTCGTTTGACATGAAGAATTTGCTTATAGTTTATCATTTTCAGAAGTATGCTAATATTTATCCAAATGATGATTTTTCTTCGTTTCTGCTTTAAAAGGGAATAGATTATCCTAGATTTAGATTCGAATTAAAATGAGTTTTGGATTGTGTGTGCGTGATTCGGAAAATGCATTTTCAATTTTAGTCCGATCGCCTTGCTTGCTGAGTTGAGGAGAATGGACGTTACCCCACGTCCATTCTCCCAGTCCTCGACGTCCCAGAATGGACGTCGAGGCCGGTGGGGTAACGTTCATTCTTTTTCCTCGTCCTCGTCTGCCAACCCGGAGGTCGCGGGTTCGAATCCCGACTAGGTGGTTTTTTTTTCACCTAGGGCATGGATGTTTGTGTTTCGCCATTCATTTACATTCAAGCACCTCCTGACGACCCTACGGCTCAGGAGGACTTGAAATGGTATGAAGAATGACTGTGACTGAACATGGAAAAAAATGTATGAATCGTCCTCATTAGTGACAATAGTGTAAACACATTCATGAAACCGTTGCTCAATTTAACCCTCTCCATTCCGTTAACTACTCCGTTGCTAATTAAGCTCAACTCCACAGATGGTAAATTTTGACCCTCTCTGATCAACTATTGCTTGTTCAGCGATTTCATGATATTTGTTGGCAAGTTTACGATTACGACCTGAGGTAACTGGATGAATATAGATGTAGACCATACCATGCAAGCCACTCAGTGAATGAATTGGCGGGAGGTGTTAAGACACCGGCAATTTTCGATCATTGGTTTGGTTTTAGTTAATTTTATAGGGCATTGTGGTCGTGAATAATGTGCCGTACAAGAAGGAATTCTCCAAACTCATTACTTTTCTTTTAACATTATATATTAAGTCAAGCTACTGGATTTACGTCAGAACACTCTTGTGAATCTTCCGCTTCTATGTTTTGATAGAGAATTAACCGGATATAATCATTGGCGTTGAATTATAATGTCATATTTCCATCTTGCACGGATTAACGTGAACTGGAGCTATAGTTGACAAAGTAACAGCCGATTGGTCGGGAGGAATTTGGGGCGATGATGAGCGACCACACGCTTGCCCATCCACCTCCATTCTCTTGGACCATCGGGGCCCCCGGCGCCCCGTGCAGAGCGGCCCCGTGGCCGTGCCCTGTCTTTCCCTTCCCCCGTCTAACGAGCCACGACTGAGGCGGGGAGGATTCCGATTTCCCTTCGATCGTTTTTCAAGTGCGTTTGACGGACGATGCATATCGACATGGAGACAAAGTAACAACATTTCGCAAGAGGCGAAAGCAAGTTAGGCGATGAATAGGACTTGGGACAAAGTTTTCAATTTCCCCTACGAGCTTCATTTAAGAATCGTATGCGATGGTTATCGTTCACTACTTGAGACATTCGATATCGGCCGTAAATCTGACGAATACTTATCTGTCGTGAGACTCGGACTATACTTTCACCTCTTTTTCCTTGTCTCTGAGCAAACTCGAAAAAAATATTAGACCAACCTCACCTTTATCTCGCTTGTAATTATAACCTAAACTACCTTATCTTGACTTTTCATGTTTCATTGCCGATATCATCTTTTAAAAAACTAACCATCTCTTGAAATTGAAAGCAATTTTTTCTGGTAGAGGTACTTCGCAGCAAAAATAAATCGGGATTATATCTAGGTAGTCATGGAAGCGACTGAACGGTCATTTATTTTGATCAAATAACATCAAGTTCGGCTCAAGTAGTACCAAAGCACACCAATTACTGTCGTAACATATTCCACCCGCTTTTCAGTTCCAACTGATCCGGTGATCTCTTGAGTTTTGATCCCGCTAAAAAAAAATACCCAATCCTCAGTTTGGCACTATTTTTCACACCCTGCTCCGGAAGGATACTCGAAAGTAGGCCCAAGGGCAATTATCGGCACCAAAACCTCGAACCTGGTTGTTCTGTACGAAGTGAACAATAATTAATAAATGGAACGTGTAGTATAACGAGAAAAATGTGAAGCTGACGTGATATTTCTCCTGAGACGTCACATTGTGGCGGCTTGCAGGGTATTATGTAGATGTAGATCGTATATGCTACTTACTCATGGGATCCATCCCAATAGACACCATTTAACTAATTGAAAAATGTTTAGAAAAGGGCCGCCATATTCATGAAAAACGGTTCTTAGGTATAAATCCAAGCGTCACTTTGTTAAAACAAAATTTTGGGATGGGAACATTTAGAAACGAGAATACCAGGATAAATTAATAATTCTATGGAAATAATAATCTTATGGTTTTCTATCCAAATGCTAATATGTACGCAATACAAACCCCCGTTATATATATATACATTTTGTTCATACTCCGGTTTATTCATAATTAGAGTGTTATTAGTCCTATCAGAATTAATCACCAAGAGTTTATGATTTACAGAAAGAAATTTCTTAGTTTTACGCACTAATATAAAACACTTTTTGGTGTCGTGATGTTTTTGTTGGAAATTGGTGATAATATTGGTGCATCGGGCCATAATTTGATCTTGGTTTTCCTTTTTTGCTCAATCCGAGATGATGGACACAACATCTGCAGTATTTTGATTCCCTGGGAGATTATTTTTGGAATATGGAACTGCAAATTTGAAACCAATGCTTAGTAATTACTGACATCTTAGGGAATATTAACAGTAGTTAAATTAGCCACCCAATTGACTGAAATAGGTGACCTGTCTTCATTATACTTATGCTTGAGTTAGCAATTTTTTATCTGTTGTCTTTCAATGATATCAAATAAAACATTGAAGGGTATTTTTTTGCCTTCATTCGGAAAATCAAGCAACCACATGATTAGTTTTAAATTTATAAAACCTGGCCACTGACTGAGCAACATCTCTCTACATCCTTAATTTTCCAACAACAAATTTTAATTTCAAGAATAAGTAGGCTTTTCTTTAACTTTAAGCATATTCTATCGATATCATTTGTGAAAGGGTGGTAATATATAACCATTTATACATTTCAAATTTTTTATTTTGAGAGTGGGAAACAAATAATTATCTCTGCATTGGAGCAAAAACATCAAATCATTTTTCTAACTTTGGAGACCCGAGTCTGACAGAGGCTTTTACTGTTCTCCTAGTAATAATTCACTATTGTGACTGATTATTCGGAGTAATTTCGCTTCAGTCGCTCGATGTTTCCATTTAATTTTCAACATTATTCCATAGAACCACGTTTACATTGCTTCTGGTGCGATTTAGAATGCTATAGATAAAAAAGGTGAAATTAAGCCCTTTTACGAACCTCAAGTAGTTTCATGGACTGATTCGGGAGTTGAAACTGTTAGAGAGAAAGCATGCTGAATATTGAGAAAGATTGTTTTAAAAACTAGAGGACCCTAAATAATGAACAGAGAATAGATCGTGAGGGTGGAAAGAGACATGTCGTGGTGGACGGGGACAATGGAAGCGGGGAGTTTCCAATCGGTCCGTGCTCTTCGACACAGCATTGTGCCGAAGGATGAACTGAGGTAGGGGCCCAAATTGCTTATGCCCCGCTCAAGCAGCCATATGAGCGTCTCATGGTGTATAGGAGGGAGAAAAAGAGAGAGAGATAGAGAGGGGCTGTTGTCGCAGCTCAACGGGAAACCGGTTTGTTGGACGTCACGGAATTCCAACTAGACCATGGGGCATAGTGTGTGGCTGTCTCGGCTCCGCCTCTTCCCTGAAGCCCACGAGTATTTTAGAAAGCGGGTGCGGTGCTCGAACGAAGGCGTGCACCGTGGCCTCCTCATCGATGCAGCTGCACGCAATAAGATTAAGGGCACGCGGAAGAAATGAATTGCTATATAAATACCGGAATTATATATTTTTTAACTGGGTAGAAAATAATTTTGGGATAAATAATACCTCCACCAAATGAAATTCAATGAATTGAAAAACATTTTTTCGAATGTAAGTCAAGTAATCGACTAAATATTTAGTGTGAGTTCCATAAATTTTACTCCTACGATAATAATGAAAACTACGTGCTACATTTTTCTACAAAACTGTAGGTTAAAAAATAAACAAATTGGAGAGGAAAAATCTATAATTTCAGTTTTATCGTCACACTTGACCGGTTTCGTTTCGTTAACCGATATACCCGTTTTGTTAACCAATAAAAACTCCTGTGCAGTAAACATCATATCTCTTTTGTCACTAATTAGATATTATAAAATATTTAAAAATCATACGATCAGTATAATGCACGCGATAAATAATGTGAAATGAAAATTTAGGGTAGGTCAAGTATATCTAAATATTTGTATCTCTTTGGATTGAAACAGAAAGAATAACTGCACTTGTTGCCGCATCTACGAAAAACCCTGGCTTTAGTTTCTTGAGACAGGGGATGAATGTAAACTTCGATTGCATTCTTCAACCCACAGATGCTTTAACATCGTATTAACTAATTTTAATTCAATTTCATTTATCATATAATTAATATAAAACTTATTTGGCAACATTTTTACCAATTTCTCAGGAAAATTTTAATACGCAAGCAAAAATATCAGTAAAATATGCTACCTATTCAGGATTAACCTTCTCGATTACAATAACGTCTCCTATGAATATGGTATCTAATCGTAGAGTAGAAGAAAATTTAAATTGTAAACTTATCCGTTTCATATTCTCACCCTGATTTTGTTTTTTGTAATCTACAATCGTAAGATGGGGTTTGCTTAATGTCTTCAAAAGCTTTGGAGAGGTGACCTGCTTCAAATTCGCACAGTGTATTTATACTGTGCTTCGACCGGTAACTAACCAGTGACTCCCAACCTAATTCATTCAAAACCGGTTGAAACTATTGCATTCACAGGGCTATCTGATCTAATGCCAAAACTGTCTGTATCTTACGGGCTTAGTTGGACCCATGCACTCGCAGCTTACTCTAGGTGGGGCCTAACCAATGAAAAATAACAGCGTTAATTTTCCTTCTCATTATATTTACCAAATGATGACGATTAAAGATACTATAACAGTTAAGTTAGGCTCTTGATAAAATGCATGTCAGAAGTGCCGAGTTCAGACTGAGCATAAACTAAGCATAGAGATGATAGGTGTTTAAGATAGAATGGTAGCTGGTACCTTACGCCATCTTGATGACCCTTCCACTTATACAATTCTTGACCTTGACCCTACTCCTGACATCCAGAAATATATATTCTCTTTCCTCCAGCACCAAAAGAAGGTCTTCCCGAGGTATTTCTATTCTTTCACCACCTTACCCCCGAACCCCCCAGCTTTTCCATTCCTATCATTGTTTACCCTTCCT
>WURS02363095.1:0-17527 GCA_011762765.2 Rhinocypha anisoptera
GATCGTCGGTGGGAAAGGTGCAACATTCGGCGAGTGTCCCTGGCAGGTCCTGGTGAGGGAATCCACGTGGCTTGGCCTCTTCACCAAGAATAAGTGCGGCGGCGTACTCATTACCTCGAGATACGTCATGACAGCGGCTCACTGTCAACCTGGGTGAGTTCTAGTTATTAATTCTAAAGGAATTCAAAATGAAGCCCGATAACTTCGTTGGGTTTTCAATGCCCGACTTAACAACAGTGGGTAACGTGCTAGCATTAGTAGGGATGTAAAAGGACGTAGTCGTCATGATATAATGCATCCTACACTCAAGATATTCATTGTGATGACGTCAGTCAAACTGCAGGCATTAATTGACAATTACGTCTTTCATTGGTAAAAGTAAGTAATAATGATAATAATTTATCAAAACCATTGGAAGATACATATACATATGTTGAGAAGTTCACGTCATCGGTCAGTGCAAATAGCGCTTCAAAGTAAAAAAATGTAAATATTTTAATTTGTCCGACAGTACTGTTACACTTTTACCACTTAATTACAGTTTTAGCATTTTTTTCAATAAAAGTTTTAAATACCTTTCCTTTCACGACTCTTTTTAGTCATGGATTGTCAATAAAGTCGTAACAAAAGGTAATAAAGAGAAATTGAACCGAGGTAATAAAATTTACTGCATTCTACACGGAGCATTGTATCATCAAATTTCACGTTTGTCAATTTCGGGCGTCTTTACTAGGACTGGAAAAAATCTGTAAATTCTATGACTCAAAAATTATTATTTTAATTTTTTCAACATGGAACGAGCCCATTTTTTTAATTCACTGCTCCCTTCCTTCCCCCTCAGTTTCCTCGCCTCTCTGGTGGCAGTGTTCGGAGAGTACGACTTGACGAGCGAGCTGGAGTCACGGCGAGCCCTCACGAGAAATGTGAGAAGGGTGATAGTGCATCGTCGCTATGACGCGGCCACCTTCGAAAACGACCTGGCTCTGCTGGAGCTGGACTCGGCAGTCACTTACCAGCAGCACATCGTGCCCATCTGCATGCCCGTGGATAACGAGGAATTCACGGGACGCGTCGCAACGGTCACTGGTTGGGGGAGGCTAAAATACGGTACGAAAAAATGCTTTCGGCAATTCTACAACCGACAAAAGGCCCTAATCTCCGTGCGGATTTTGGCAGAAAAATAATCTTGACTAAATGAACGAGACGGAGTAAACCGAGGGAATCTTCGTCACGTCGCAGGCGTTATCCAATGTTTTTCAAAGAGATTGCAGACATAAGAGTGGAAAATTAACTGCATGAGCCGGCCTCGGTGATGGCGGGGTAACGTCATCGTCTGCCAACCCAGAGGTCGCAGGTTCGAATCCCGACTAGGTTAATCGTTTCAATCTCCACCTAGGTCATGTATGTGTGCTTTTCGTCCTTGTTACCAAAAAAAATGTTATAATATCCACTGTAATTGGCGTAATCTTAGTGCTGTTTTTGGGCGATTGAAAATAAATAAAAGCGTGAAATAAAAACATTTCGAGAAATATGTGAGACAGGAAAGATTTTATTTCCAACCGATTGTGAAAATGACAAAACAAGCTATCAAATAATTCACTTGGGATTCTTTGAGGAAATAAAATTACAATAGGTTATTAAACCCCCCATAAATTACACATATTATTCCATATTTCGATCATGCAAGATGTGCTTGCATTATCTCTCTATCTCTCTTGCATGAAATAAAGGATTGCTTTAACTGTTCTAACTATTTGGTTCTATTATCAGCCTTGAGTTGGACGATAAATTTATGTTCAAGTACAGACGACTACTCATCTCCATTAATTCGCACGCTTCAACTTTGGTCTTTCTACGCACTTAATCCTTCCCCTATAATACTATCAATAAACCTATTACGGCTACACACGTATCTAGGAGCTTCACTTTTCTTTTCCTAAATTCTATTTTTCTAATTTATATTTTGGTCAAAGAAAAAGTATATCCCTTTGCTCCGTCATTCCGTCAGCGTTGAGGTTCGGGTACTAAAGAACGTTTTGAGCAATGAAAACATCACATTCTAAAAGATAAATGTCGTTTCATCATGGAAGATTTGCAATAATTTGCTTAAAATTTTGTTTTACGAGGAAAATTAATGAGGATGGTTAACGCTAGAAAGGAGGCATTTGAGATCGTGAAGGAAAACACGTAAATATCACTCTGGAGCAAACTGATATTAGTAGTGACAAGTTCTCATGATAACAATATAACAATGCACTTTCAAATGCACCCTTAAGGTTCGTTTAATCTTTTGAGATTTAGATGGATTTAATAAAACTAGAAGCAATTCGTCGCAGAAGCCTGAACAGTCATTAAAAGCTGTTAACTTATAATAACACTAACTAGCAATTTTTATCACTACATTAAATTTTTCAACCTAATTAACCTGTGTCCGCTATATATGAAAACATTTATTTAGGTGAATATAGAAATGAAACTTACGCATTTCAATTAGGCTGAAATCATTATGTAATTTATTCCTGATTATAAAAAAATTTAAAAATTGACATCAGATGAAATAGATAACAAAAGGATATTGGTTGCATTTTGTTAGAAAAAAAAAAGTTGAAGAAATTTTTTTGACCAACTACCAAGTATGTAGTCAAAGATAAAAATTTGAAAAAATTGTAATTTCAATTTTAACCCCAATATTCAAAATAAAGAAGTTAAATCAGAGAACTTGAGTGTCATTATTAAATTTTATATGTGGCAACTAATGACCACATTGCTAATTTTTTTAAAAAGACAAAACAAATTAAAATCATATTACATTTATATTAACAAGTATTCTGAACTAGGTTAGAAAATAAAGGAAATTATAGACAACTTATTAGGTTAGACATATAATTATGAAGAATTGAGATGGTTAAAGGAGCATTTACAAGGAGGGAAACTATAACTACAGATATATTGATGAGGTTTTTACCTAAAGAACTATTATGATGTCGATATATATTTATTGGATAGGAAAAGTAAGAGAAATAAATATGTGTAGGTGCTACAGGGGAATATTTTGAGAATTTTCGTAGAAGACACTAAAGGGAGATAGGAAATGGAAGAAATACTATAAGGTATAATAAGGTATTCAGAGAAATTTAATTTATCGACCATTAATTACATACTTGATTATGTGTACCTGAGTACCATTTTCATCCATCAACTTTTCAGACATTCCAGATTTAAAATATGATTAATCATTTATAACAATGATTTTCAAATAACCTACAAGAAAAATCATAAAGAATCTGTCATTAAAGCAACAATCAGTATTTAAATCTAAATTCTGAGAGCCTGCAGGAATTTTTCTTGTCTTCCCAATACAATTCTCTGGTCATATTACTTTTTTTCCTTGGAAAGGATACTTCTCACTTGTTATTCGTAATAGGAACATAATATGAAACTTTTGACTTTAAATTGCCAGTTTATTATTATATGATGTAGTTGTTGGCAATACTTTGGTAAAAACTGGACATTTACTTCAGATATTTAAGTTATATTAAAAGATTGCTGGTGGTGGATGTCCTATTATTCCTGAAGAGCATTCAAAATTAACTATTAATTTTAAAAATATTATTTGCAGAAGATAGAGTTTTTGGCCATTATTCTTTCAATAATCATATTATTTAAGCATGAAAGTAAATAAAATTCATATATCTTTCATCTACGTATTATCATGTATAATTGCTTGACTCTTAGTTCTCTACTACTGAGTAAAATAATATAAATTTAAGTATATATTTGTTTGTATACATTTTATACCTTTAAATTTAAATATTAATATACCTGGAGGAACATAAAAATACTCGCCAAATATTTATTTATCATATCATGTTCGAATTATTCTTTCAACAGATTAAGTTTTCTCGGCTGATTATGGATAACATGAGGCCTTTAAATTTTAATTTACGCCTTAAATGGTAAAATCAAATTTTACAAAATAACGCGAAGAACGAGAAAAGTCGCTCTAATCAAACGTTGGTTATCACAAGTTTCCAAATAATAACATTATATTAGTGAACAAAATTAATATTATCCTTCAAAAACAAATTGGCTCATATTATTGCAATTCAGCTAGTAATTGGATATGAGGGCTTTCCTTAATCATCAATGACATGTCCAAATTACTAATTATAAAATTAAAAACCTATTCATTACCGAAATATTTTCTTCAAAGAATTTAGTATGGACCCTAGTTTACCAAGACAATTACAAGACAACTATGTATAATCAAGAGGAGAAGTTATATTATTAACGAAAATTAAGATGACAATTTGTATATACTAATACTTTACCGAAACGGAAAGAATATGAACGGAGTCTTATACATCTCCTAACACTTTGGAATAAAAATTTTAGAAATTTATTGAATCAAACCGTTCCACTACATATCAAAGTGGTACCTTCTGAAACTGTTCATCACAACTTTTATTTTCCTATCTTTTTAAGGCATCTGAGTATAGCACCAGAAACCATCCCCCTAATTAAAATCGTTTGCTCTAAACCTATACATTTTTTTCCGCAATCAATTATAGTGAATCAGTTATCCATGGAATAATAATTGTATTTACTTTCTTCTTAGGCGGTGGTGTTCCAAGTGTGTTGCAGGAGGTGCAGGTGCCTGTGTTAGAAAACTCAGTGTGTCAGGAAATGTTCAAGACGGCAGGACACGCCAAGACCATCCTTAATAGTTTCGTTTGCGCTGGATACGCCAACGGGCAGAAGGATTCTTGTGAGGTGAGAGCAAAAATCCGCACAATTTTTTACACTAATTTCTTAATCCCAAAGTCATCAATATTATTCGGAAATCCAAAAACATATTCATTAAGAACAAAAATTAGTAACATGCACCCTATAATTGGTAAAAACATGTTATTGTTTGACAAATCTCAAACTAAATCCGTTCATATGTACTTCTTGCGTTTTGTTGGTTATGGCTACCCGCCCAAAAGTTCCGATTATATTTATCAATATCAGAATGAAAAATTAACATACACCCTCTTATGGAATCACAAAATAGAGGGATATTAGTTGCAGTAGATACAACAACGTTCACAAGAATAAAGTTTTTACAGAATATTCTTAAAAGACAGGCAGCACAGATGTCCATTGAAGGGGAATGACATTCATCATGTACCACTCAGATCTAATCTCTAATCTAATGTTCAAATGACGGAGAATGAAATAAGCTTCAGAGAAGAATTATTTCTTTCACAGAAAAAATTACAATTTTAAGTATTAAAGGATATTTTTTCAAAGGGTGACAAGCTTAAATCGATACAATTAATTAAAATAAACTAAAACTCTATTTAATGTGATTCAACATGTACTCGCTCATTTTCAATTTAATGCGCCTTTAACCAGTAGGACTTTGTTAGACAGTAACTTATAATATAAAATATTCTACTTTTTATTACTAATCGTAAAATTCACTGATAAAAAGAGGTTCCTATTACTTGGCGGTAAGTTAACTATACAGGGTAGAAGTAAAATCTAGGAAAAACTAGAGTGACCTATCTGGTCGAAACAGTTAAAATCGCTATGAAAAAATGGGAACATTTATTTTAATATCAATTTATTGGGGCATGGGTTACTTTTCATTCATATCGACTTAATTCATCATTGAGTCTCTCGGCATTAGGTTTATGGAATACTTAATCCTTCTACTATTTATAGTCTATATAAATTAACCAAATTATAATTAATTCACAAACTTGGGAATTAATTATAATTTGGTTTGGACGGTGGAAATGCCTAATTTTGAATCTTATTTCATTGACAGGGAGACAGCGGCGGGCCGCTGATGGCTGAGAGGGAAGACGGAAGATGGGTCCTCATCGGGACCGTCTCCCACGGAATCAAATGTGCCGCACCCTACCTCCCGGGGGTATACATGAGGACGACGTTTTACAAACCCTGGCTGCATTCGATCACAGGCGTCGAGTGATAAACGGCCGCCACCGTATCAGAAGATGGGACATCGCTAGTCCAAAGCCGCTGCCTTCCGCTCTCGATCGGCGGTCAGGCAGAAACAAGGACGGCCAACCGGCCGCAAGCGGTGACGTCTCCGTGACAACCGGTTATGAGGAAAAATCATCATTTCTCGTGCAGATATACATCCCGAAATCGTGCGACGACGCGTGGACGCGTTGCGGGGTGCTTGCGTGTGTGCTAGTTGTGCGTGATTCAGTGGCGCGCGTGCTGTGATGATGGTGCGGAGGGACGAATGGAAGCTTAGTAGGGGACAAGAAGAAAAAAAAACATCCATTCTGAAAGAAGGACAAAAACGTCACGCTTCGTGACGTGACGCAGTACTCGACGAGACACATATGCTAAGGACGTTTCAAAGACGAAGAAAGGGAAAGAAGCACGCCCACTTTACAATGAAAAAAAGCAAAAGAAAGCAATGAGGAGTTTTAAAACTTTTCATTGGTTTTCTCTGCTTCAAGGAATTTGACTCTCTGTTATGATGTTCAAAGTAACTCATTAAGCAGTAGTATCTACTCAATGCGAATCAAGATATCGCAGCGGTACCAAAAGGATTCTTCCAATAGTAGTAATTTATTCGTAGACAATGTCATCCTTGCAATGGCATCGATTTTTGTGAGAACTTTGTTTCCACATCAAACAAAGGATTATATTATATACAGAGGGTATTTAACGAAAAGGCTAATGTTGAGTAATAATAGTAACCAATGAAAAACATTCTCATAGCCATTATGATAAGGAAATTTTAAGTTATGGCTATATCCATTCCACAATTATTCAAGCTAAATTACATAAAATATTTTGTCATATTTCGAATTTGCAAATTATATCGATTTTGTCATCAGAAATCTATTTAGAAATGAAAGTCATCGATGACGGTGTGAATGTTGATTGTGGGATAAACAGGGCCGGATAAATTTTCCTCTTGTATTGGTTCCTGGAAAAATGAATTGGCGTGATCTATCAACAAAATTCATACCTATTAAGATTTGTACGACTGTTTTAGTGAGAAGAATAATCTCGTTTAATAAGAGCTATTCCAAACTGAAACCGACCGCTACTACAAAGTGTTATACAATGAGTGGTTTGTAAACATTACCTGTTTTTGGTAAACGAGGTTATGCATATTTATTTCATTATATTTATAAATGGTAATGTATATTTTTATTTTATATTAAATTGAAAAATAAATCTTTTTTGTTTTCGCAAAATTGTTAAACAAATAATACCAAAATTATTTTACATGACTCTTTGCCAAATTTAATGATTCCTAAATTTAAATTCTCAATCGAGTGTTAAGCCACAGGTATTTGGAAAACGTTTCGAACCAGCGGAGAGCTTGGAGCTTGGGAGCTTGAGAACGTTGATAAAATAAAATAACCCTCCCTTGGGGAACGTCTGATTTCGAAAGAGATTCCTTTTATTTTGAGTAAATTTAAATAGGTTAACAATTGATTGGAAGTTGAAAGCAAGTTCATATTTATATTCAAAAAGATAAATTAAAATTTGTTTTTTAAATGAGAAGTAGAGACCATTTAAATGTTTTTCCGTGATTCATCTCTTAATTATATAGTGGACTGACAATTATATTGAAATTAAACTTCCTCAAAATTAAATCGTGACTTCATAATGGAATGGCAGACTTATAGAAACATGTCGGAAGCAATAAATATGTCGTTCCACAGAGAAGTTAAAAAGTAAATAGAAAGAATAATTATTGAAGAGACACTTTAACAATTTAACGAAAATAGAAGCCTAATGTGGAAAAAGAGGGAAACTAATAGGCACGTCTAATGCGTGAGATTGTAGTGAAAGCTGTATTGTAATGAACCCTTCATTTAAAAAATAACTATCGGCGTAGGAAAAAGATTTTGTATGAGAGAAGGATGATGCAGAATGTTATAGGTAGGCGCTAGGAAGATGTTTGCAGCGTGAATCCTATGAACATATTTTCTGATGATAACTATGGAAGATGGTGTTGCCCAAAAATTAAGTTCAGAATGTTTTTCTAAACTAATATTCAACAATGTCATCAGTATGATAATATGATTGAATTGAATTGAAGGGTAATCTACGGGTTAAGGTAGGTTTCTGATGAGTCTCAGGCTAGATTTCCCACTACAACTTAATTCAACCCCTCTTCAAGTCTGCGTACTTCACACCACCTATCATTCTATCCAAAAGCCCTATCCTCTTCCTACCCCTACCACGCTTAACTCAACATTCTACCCTCTACCACAACCTTCAACAACTCATTGCCTCTGAGTACCCCTTCTATCCACCTTTCCTTCTTTCTTCGGGTTTCACACAGAAATCGCCTCTCCTCTCCTTCCAGACCTTAGCACTTCTTCATTAGTTTTCCTCTCTGTCCACTTCACCCTCTCCATCCTTCGCCAACCCCACATCTCAAAAGCCTCCAAATCTATGCTCGTCGTCCTTCCTCATGGACCTGGTTTCGAATCCATATGAGGATTTTAAGTCTTTGGTTAAGGTCCCTCTCATCAAATCCTCTCTATTCGCAAAGGTCTCTTGAAAAAAAAACTTCCAGTACCATTCAATGAAGAGCATTAAAAATGACACGAAATTACAAAAAATATCTTCAACGTTCAGGAATCAAAGTATCTTTTTATGAAATAATGGAAACTCCGTTTGAGTCATGGAAATAATTTTTTCAAAAGGAATTACAAATTATACACTTCGTAACAAATTCAATCGACTTTTCCGTAACTATTCCTCACAAAATTTATATACTCCTGACAAGGGTAAGATAAGATTCAAAAGAAAGACATCAAAAGTAAGGAGTCTGTAGTGGTTAACCATTAGGAAAAACAGAAAATTAGGAACGAGGATGTTGATATCAAATAATACTTTAGTATAAGCAGAATTCAAGAAAATTAGTGCAAACAATGTGTACAGGGCAATAAGTATGTAACTTTACGAAGAAAAGGGTAATTTGTATATTGAAAATAAATGTTATTTGTAAATTTTCCTTTTGAAAAGCCCTTTCTGGTGATGAAAGATGATGCATTGGTAGACGATGGAAGAGTTGGGACCATATAGGGAAGCAAGACTTTGAAGAAAAATCCACAGGGGTGAGAAACGAATAGTGTTTCCATGTGATTGTTGTTAATAATGACTAACACCATATAACACCTGGGAACCCATGAAAAGTTGCTGGGAGCATGAGAAATCATCAATAATAATTAATGAAATTTACCTTGAATAGGTATAAAAGATAAAGCCTTTGTGAAAGTAAATTTAATAGCTTTAAATAAGCACAGCCTTTGTGAAAGTAAATTTAATAGCTTTAAATAAGCACAAAATAAGCAATGGCACATATAAGTTGATATAATTTTTGGTGAAGGAAGAAATCGAAAGAAAGGATAAAATTCTACCAAGAATGATAGCAGAATTTTCAAATGAATACCAATAGTAAGGTAATTATGAAAACCACGTGAAAATCTTTGTCTATAGGAGAAAAAATAATTTATTATATTACGATTTGGAAACTATCCAGGTGGGGAGGTTGAGTTAATTCAGTCAAGAAATAGAAAATACAATCAATCAAGATAAGAAATACAATCAAGGTAAATCAAGGGAAAGGCTTCCATGGTCGTCATCTCATATAATTCTTGTGAAACACAAATATAAAGAAGAAACGAAGGAGCCTGCAATTCTTAGAATGGGTATGTCGAATGTAAAGACGACATTGATGTCTGGAAAGAAAAATAAAAAGAGAATCGAAGTGGAAAAAGTAAAAACAGATGGAAAAGAGCTGAGTGAGGTAAGATGGAGATTAATGGAGAAATAGCTGTAGGGTAATCTACGGAAGAGGGGAAGAGTGGTTACTATATTTCTGAGCCAGAAATTAGGAAGGAGGGTATTAATAAGTGGCTAGATTAGTGATATGGTAAAAATGGTTGAGGTAAAAGATTATCCAAGTGATTCAGTTCTAATCCAGGTTCACAAGAAGGAAGAATAGACGAGGTGTATGATCAGCTAGAGGAAATGATTGACAACATACCTGACCGAAAGAATATTTTAGTGATGGAGGACTGGAATATTGTCTTGCGTGAAGAAAGAGTAGATGGAAAGGAAGTAGGTAAATGAATATTGTTTATGGATAAGAAATGACCACGGTGATAAATTAGTGTTTTTGTAGAAGGAGAAATTTTGTACCAACAAGCACAAGAGATGCAGGAACACTTGGAAGGCACCGAAGATACAAGGAGATATCGGTTAAGCTAATCCTGGTAAGGCATAAAAACAGTGTTTTAAATTGCCAAAGTTTTTTTTAGGGCGGATGTGGATTCACACCAACATTTAGTTATGAAGAAGTGACATCTAAAATTTAGGATTAGCGCGGAAGATCACAGAATCTCTGATGTTTGACTGAAGCAAAGAGGAAAGGGTACCAGGATCAGCAGATAATCTTCTGCACAAGGTTCGCCAAAGTAGGATAGTGGAACAAGATTGGAAAGTTCTTAAAAATTGAATAAAAATAACAGCTGAAAATTTAATATTAAGGAAGAACCAGAGGAGAATTCAACGGCCATGGGACATGGAGGAGTTTGACGAATTACAATGATCAATAAAGTTCGCTTTTTTATTTGATCAAGGTTCACTCATTTCTGCGAATAAGAAAGAAATTAGTCCGAAGAGCCAGCAAAAGAGAATGATGCAATATAACTTACAATAAGAGAAAAACTGATAAAGACATAATAAGGCATGGAAGGCTTTAAAGAGTATTCCTGACAGTGGGCTAGTTGCTTGGAAGCATGCAAAAGAGAGGGAAATTCATGCTAAGGTGAGCATAAATTCTAGAGTTCTAAATTTATATTCATATGCAAAACCCTACTGTGTGTGTGGATAATCCTTCATCGTCATCATCACTGATCATGGATTTCGTTGGCAAAGACCGGGAAAAGGCTTATGTGAAGTACCCCATGTCTCCATCAAGCAAAAGGCTCTGTGACAAGTAAATTACGAAAATTAGAGCCCGAAATATAAAATAACTACTGAAAGCAGGAAAATAAAACTTTGATGTTTAGGGACTACGTAAAACTCAGTGGCAAGAGTAAGGAGAATTTAGTACTGATTCATTTAGGGAAATATGAAGCGAAGGAGAAATTGGATGTAGAAATATGGCAGCAATCATATTGTAGATCAGATGAGGAAAAAATACATATTATGAATAACTCTCATATTAATGATAAGAAATGTAGCGACACCCGTTAATTTACTAAAAATACAAGTACGATATAGTTTCCAAAATTAGCACACGAAAACGATGAAATTGAAAAAACGTTTGAGTATATAGAAGAAATAATGAAACGAAAAAATGGCATGAACAATATAATTATAATGAGAGATTTTCTTGCAGCTGAAGGAAGTTACTTTAATCAAAGAATGGCTGATAGTTTGGAGAAAGAGCATGAATAGACACCTAAACAAATTATTGGCTACTTCTTAACTGTGGGATGGTGAACGCCGATGCGCAAAATTTTTATGTGATGTAACAAAAACAAGGTATAAAGTAGTAGTATTATTTTTGTTTATAGGGTGCTTCGACGGCTATGGTCATTTGGCACCTCTTCAACTCAGTGAAAAAACCCATCTCCACAAACACAAAATCCATGCCCTGGGCGGGATTCGAACACGCGACCTTTGGGTTAGCCGGCGAGCACGCTGCCCATCAGGCTAACCCAGTCGGCAAGGTAAAAAATAAAAACTATATTTTTCCAATGAATCACATGAAAACCTTCATTTTACTCTTACAAAATTATAAGAAAATTCTTCTTACTTATTCAACATCGTTGTTTTAACATGCTGCTATAAACAAAACATACAAACAATATTATGAATAGTCTCTGAAAATGAAATTGCCGGCCATAAAATAACTCACCATTTGATAGTTGATCAAAAGGTCGGAAGAGAGCACCCATAACAAGGCAACCCGAAGCGGACTCTACCGACATTCGTTCAAACTTGATGAGAATGAGGACCAAGTCCTGGGCCTCCTCCATGTGTATTTAAACTCTCTGAGTGAACTAAACTCTGTATTTAAACATCCCTGATATTAGTTCTCGTTCCAATTTTTATTAGTTATCTTTCCTAATTTATTCTAAGTCACTAATTAAATCTGACTTCAGCGGTATCCATACGCCAGTGTAGCAGCGTATCATGGTAGCCAGTGTATACAAAATACATAACATTGGAGCCAAACTTATTTTGAAATGAATCAATTCATTAAACTAATTCATATGAAATATTAGACTTTCCATTTGAAAAGTAAATTAAACATGTAAAGTTGAATTCTGGAAAGGTACCCAATGGGTATCCAATGAGGTATAAGAATACATTATTTTTATAGGGTTCGAGCAAATCTCATTCTTTATCTTACTATAGATACATATCGTATAGTATCTCCATAAGTCATGAGCATGTAGGAGAGTTGTGTTTTCCAAATCTTAGTACATGCATAGAATGAACGTCTAGTAATAATAATATGCAAATAAACTTTTACTGAAGACTTGAGCGTGACAAGTCTTGCAAATTATCGACAATGGTCGAGGCATAGTGAATCAAGCTTAGTACGGATAGTCACGTATTCTCCAGGGAAATTAAAAATTCAGATTTTCAGCTAGTAATTTCAAGATATCCCTTGTGTGTAATCTTTAGATGACCAAGGAATGCAATATACCTGCAGACTTCGTGAGAACTGAACTGCGTCATTTATCATTGATAATACCTGTACTTTAAAACTTTACATATTTAATTATTCTACGCCAAGCTATTGACACATCAAAGTTCACTGTGGAGGCCGTCACCTTGTGGAAATCCATGATAGATTGATGGTTTTTAAAAAATAACTTTTATAATTCCACAAATAAAATTTTTATTTGTGGAATTATAAAAGTTATTTTTAAAAAACCATCAATCTATTACTTCGAATGTGTCCCTTCCAGTTCCCATTTCTATTTCTTATAACTCTCGTAATGCTTCTTCATTCATTTATTCTCCCTAGGTCTTCATTTTCTTACTTTTTCAGACCACATAATCTTTTCCGTTCGTCGTCCATGATTCATCTCTAAAACTCCAAATAAAAGAAATATTTTTGTAATTCATTGTCATTACTAGCTGATTTACATTACTAACGGATATTCTACCCTGGACGATTACACTTCTTGTTTCCTCTGTAAAGTTTCCATTCGACGTTATCAGACTTCTGAGATACTACTTTAGTTTCTATTTCTAGTTTTAGTTTCTGATTTAGTTACTATCTATGTCAACCTTTAGTGTTCCTTCCACTTTCAAAGTCCTTGTTCTTTGTTCGTTGGGAAACATCGTTATCTTTAGAGGGAATGATTGATGGATCGTCTTCAACTTATGTAACTTATTTAAGAGAGCATCCGTGGAAAAGAACCAATGTAAATTCCTTAACACCACCCCATTTTCCAATATACGTATTCAAAATTTTACTTTATACTTTTCCATAGGCTGTAATTTTTTTTGGAAGGAGAGTAGTCGCAAGACCGTACTTGCCCGTTTCTGGATCGTTTTTAGAATTTAGATTGTGTAAGTTTTCTATCATAAAACCGAACCACCAAGTTTACATTGTCTACGAACTGGAGTTCGTAGACAATGTAAACTTTATTTATTTTTGTACGCCTTCGCGTGCCTACGACCTCTTATTAACCCAGCACTTCTATTCCCTGGACGGGGAATCCTGTGTCGCTTCATTGCGAAGGTGTCTTACGTGTTTGTGAGGTGAAATCTGGCAAATATACCTGGATCCTGGAGGTTCGTGATAAGGCGTGATATCAATTGTGTTTAACTTTTATATCTTCCATCAGTTTTACAAATAGAAAACCTTCAGGGGGGCATGTTCTGTTTTCCTGGGCGTGGGGTTCGGGCATGGACTTTGAATTTGTTTTAGTTACGAGAGCGGGCGGCCGAAGGGCGTGACGCTCGTCGTCAACCTCTGGAGCGTTGAACAAATGATGATGGAAAGGGAGAAGGAGAACGCGAAGGAGAGGACGAGATTACGGGAAGGTTTACGAGAGAGAGAGAGAGAGGAGGGTGTGGTTGGAGGGATGTGAATCGTGAGGATGGCGTAGGTGAAGCGCCTCGTAAGTAGAAAAACAGAAAGGGGGGGGGGGGAAGGAGGGGTTAGAGAAGGGCTCAAGAGACCACCCTCCCCTGCGGACGCGAAGTTTAGAGCAAAACGGGTTTTCGAGAGAAGGGACTAAAAATTACGTTGAAGTGCTTTCATCAGGGGGAGAACGATGCATAACAAGGGTTGGCGCGGGGTGAAGCATTTTTTAAAAGTTGCTGGTAAAGGGCGTGCCTGAGTACTCGAATACGACTTTTCTCTCGTTTTTGGCCACGGTGACGCTGGTGGTCATGATGTACATTTCATTTAGCCTCCTGCGACGGCAACAAGAGTTTTCTTTGTGGCGAAACTGTGGTTCCTTAACGTATACAATTGAAATTTTTGGGATTGAATTTTAGCATAGATACCTTCGAGAAAGTTGACAAACATCAGGGTATTTTCACGGTCAAGCTGCTGGTGTGAATGAAGACTTAAATCGTGAAAGAGCAATTGTCTATTAATATACTCGTATTGGAAGTATAAAACACCTAATGAAAACGAGGCGTGTTCAGTTATCATTCAGTTTTATACGAAGACATAAGCTTTATTGTTGCTGCAAAATATAAGTGACATAAAAATTCCTCGAAGTAAAATGGTAGATATACATTTCTTATTGATTCCCTAGTCTTTGGAATGGCTTTAAGAATCTATTTTGGTAATAATATTCATTCACCTTACTTTGGGTGTTCAAAAAAATTTCTTTGACCTCTGATCTCGTAATTACCTGACTGCTAAGGTAGTTTTTCTTACGAAAAATTCTATTCATGTATCTCATCAAAAAAACTCAATGGCTTCTTTCAGAGTAATTATTCTACTATAACTTTTCTAGTGTACTTCTATCGAGTGTATCAGACAGTTTACAAGTCATCCCATATGAATTGTTACAAAACTAAATGTCTATTTTCAGATTTTTGGCCTACATACTAGAGGAGGTAACTAGGAAGGAACACTTGTATTTCCAATTTCACAATCTTCCATTTTTAAATTTAACAGATCGAACTTATTGTTAGAGCTTTTTGAAAGAGGCCTGCTCTCCATTGTTTGCATAACATACCTATTGAACATACAAAAAACACCTTCGATCTTCTCCAAATATTGTCATTTTTGTTGGGGTCCCATACATTGGTGACAAACTCAATTATTGTCCCCGGAACGGATAAACTGGATGCAGAGACAGATGTGAACAACTTTAAATAAATATACTCCGTAAAATCAAACAAACTGTTTTATTTCGCGAACCGCCCTTCTCTCTCGACTTTGATATCTAGAATAGACACGAGGCGCTTGCGATAATGCTCGCTGGTGACGTACACTAAGGAGATAAAACATTTTATCCCACATACATTTACATATGTGCAAGGTACTGAGAGTCTATGACTATGGTAAAGAACTCAATACTAAGCGTTGTTTATTTAAGTTCAAATTAAGAAGAAATCAGTATTTAATTGCTGAAATGAAATGTACGATGATCAAAGCATTCATATTCTTACATTTCACCCAAATAATTTATTTATTCAATTACTAAATGATTTAACATGAGAAAGGATAGAGAAAAAAATTCTTAGACCTGGCTATTTTCCCGGATTGATGTTGAAAAATACCTTAAAAGCATTTTTAAAGTAATATCCACCCAATAAACCATTTTTTACTTTTCTTATTCTTTTTTTTTGACTGAATGTGATCTTTAATATGTTTTAGCATGTTTGTTGATTTTCGGACATTTTCCTGTACATGGAACCCACACGATATGTATTCTGGGGGTAGCTTGCGATAATATGGTTTATTCTCGTATTCCGACACTATTCAGAAGGGACGATGACCTCAAAATAATAATATCACTCAGGGACGGCTAATTTTACTCTTGGAATGATGTATTTTCATACGTAGGACAGGAGTGAAATATATATAATATTATTATTACTACGACTCGAATGTGGCTGCTAATTATATTTAGGGATAAGGAGTAATTGAAGTAACTTTGTAGTTTCCACATGATAATTTATTTAACACGACCATGGTTTCGTAGCAAGGCTATATCATCAGGTTAAATAAATTATCTTGTTGTTAGGCTTGTTAAATAAATTATCATGTGGAAACTACAAAGTTACTTCAATTATTCCTAGCATGTTGGGCTTCCACAAAGTTACCGTATCGTTTATTTAGGGATAATTCGTGTATCTCAACCAAAATGAATATTAATGACTTATTTTCATGCGGTAAAACTTTTTATACACCAAAAACAACACACATTACTGTAGAGAAGCTAATCATTCTCCAAATATTTGCAAGCAGGTTTATTCTGGTTCGGTCGTTTCATTTACGTAATTGAGAAAGCAGGGAGATTATTAACAGAAGCGCAAGAGATAAAATAATGTTTAAAAAATAATATTCTTAAGCAATCTAAGGAAGCCGATAAGAATTAATCCATTTCCGTTACGGTTTACAGATGGATGATGATGATGATGTTATAACACTGTTCAAGTGTGAAGATGGTGCTCACTTAGCCGCGCGGACGGTTTGAATGTACCAATGCGCCTCGGCCTTCCTTGAGTTCCCCCCCCCCCCCTCTCATTTTCCCGGAGTGATTTCACTCCCACCACAGACCAAGCCGACAGAGCCCACCGACTCCCAAATCCCCAAGGCCCGGACCCGCGACCTAATGCTTCGGAAGGTCCCACCGAAAGCACCAGAACAAACCGCACTTTCGGTTTTTCAAATGAGTGTCTCCAGACAGTTTTCTTTTTCCTTCGTCTACGTCTACGTGATGCCCTGCACAACCTCCGCAAGGGCGTGTGGCAGGCGGGTGAGTGAGCCATCGCCAGGCATGCATTCCCACGTGCACATATTGGTTATAATAGGCATGCAGAGTAACCACTGCCATGCAAATATTGCAATGACGAAAGATAACACATGGCATACGGGAACAAAATCAGTTAACATTTAATTTTTTTTAAAACATGAAAGATAATGTGCATATAAGAGTATACATACACTAGTTACCCAAACTGTTATCACTAAAAAAAATGACATTTTATATCTTACTATCTCTCTGATTTTATGTACGTGATCTGATATACCGTAGTATGTCGGGGCTCGTAATAAATATTTGACTTCTTCTCTGTAGTGATCCTCCTGAAATCTGTATAATACTCGTAAATTTTACCTGTACTTTAACCTACGCTCAGCGAGTGGTTCCAACTTAATTTCTCCATAAAGCTCGTTACACTGCTACGTTCGCCTGCTTCGGTGTCTGTCCTCTCAGCTGATTTCGGGTGCCCCGGAATGAGAGGTCCTCGCTGCGCCCGGGGTTCCTCCCGCCTGGCTCTCTCGTTGCGTCATGGTCCCCCC
>WURS02363205.1:0-17527 GCA_011762765.2 Rhinocypha anisoptera
CTTGTTGAGTTGGGGAATCTGAGCGCCCAGCGGGCGCAAGTGGGGGGGGTGGGGGGGGGGGGGGGGGGGGGGGTGGGGGGTGCTCACCCTTGCGGTTCTTGATTCCGCATTTTTATTTCCCGAGTTTCATTTTTTTTTGCTCTTCCTCTTCGCCGCCTACTCCGGTATCCTTTCCTTCCGCACCGCCCATGTTCCCATCTCCCATACCTCCCATGCGAGTCAAGGCCTTTCTTTCTACTCTGCGGGCTCCATGACCTTGGGTAGTGGTGTTACTTGTCCACCTTACAAACTCTAAGGCTTTGAGTCGGGGATACTCATTTTCACTCTCCGCTAGAATCGTGTATACAATCAATCTCCATCGTCTACCTGAATGTTGTAACGGATGTGGGGCGAATAAATACAATGTGTGTTGTTTTTCGGAACTTCCGCTGTGCGTCGTGCCGTCGATATTCGGCGCTCTATCTCTCATCGCTTACGAGAGAATTGCCTGTTGTCTTCGAAGGGCGACCCGTTATTCATGCGCGGTCATCGTTATTTTCCGCGTTCGCTATCGTGACCCATTCAGGTCAGGGATTTTGGGCGCTGAAAGATTTGTCGGCCTTTCATCGAGCGGTCGCGGTTTCCTTTGCACCCTTAGAATGGACCAAACCATTGTTGGTCATCCAGATTAGACTTCCTATCCCTTTATATTTGTGACATATGCGTCGTTCTGCTGCACGTTATTTTGGAATGTTGCTTTTTTAACAATTACATACGTTTTCTGACGCTTAGTTCACATGTCGAGCGGCCACGTATGAAACTAAATAAATAAACTCTATAGAGTCAAGCGATATGGTGGAAGCAATCCATAATCGACTAAATGAAGACAGTTTGCAATTTCACAAACAAAACTTCTTCTTTATTCACGACCAGTTTCGGTGCACTACACCATTATCAAGTATCTTGATATTGGTGCAGTATCTTGTGAATGGTGTAGTATCTTGGTAATGGTATAGTACACTGAAACTGGCTGTGAATAAAGAAGTTTTGTTTTTTTATGGAAATTACAAACTGTTCTCATTTATTTGAATCCAAATAAACTTTATACCGGATACCCAGCGCGCACCTCGACGGGTAAGGGCTAGGGCTTAGTGCGTCTGCAGCTACTTCACATTTCCCAGGACGTGTGTATGTGCACACCCTTATTCAATCGTCATTTCCTTCGCATGAATTGATTTCGAAAACATGCGATGTTATTTATCTTCTTTTCGTCACTCATTTAATGTAAAATATTATCTTTCATCAGCTCATCAAAAATTGTATTTTTTATTCATTCGCTACAAATTCTCCTTCCATTAATGATAGCTGTGACCACGTTGTTGCAACTGCATTGTTCACTGGGTACACATATTCTTCCTTGATGAACTAGATCTAGGAGAGATCGTGCATTCAAAATCTATACAATGAATTGTTTCGGTATTTTTATCTATTCATATTTCCTGAACGGTTTTCTGAAAGAATCGGTGTGGCGGCTCAAGATGGTGTTCAACTAGCAATAAGTCTTTCGGTCTGCCTAATTCACGTATCGGGATTAGGAGTCAGTTCATTTACCTTTGCCGTCTGTTGGTTTCCCTGGAAGATCTAGTACCCAGAAAATTACTCGGCTCATGTTTAGCTGAATGTTTCTGGAGGTCTCACCTGGATTTCACTCGGGTACCACTTTCACTTACTAATCGCATTACCCACGTGGCTACCTCACCCATGGGTCAGGTAGCTGCAGTGCACTATTGCAAGCATCATCTATAAAAGTCACTGCTGGAGCCTAAACTTTATTGTGATTAGATGTGATAATTTAGGCTTAATTGTGGGCATTTCTTCTTACGTTTATTGAAATGTCGCAGGGTTGAATATCCCGTTAGAATTCGGAACATACAATCATTAATTTGAAAGTCTCCATGATTAGAATTCTTCACAAGTGCAGCGACATTTGGCGGCGTCGGGGCTCATTGTTGAGTAGATTATTCAAAATGATCCACACCCTGTGACTCCTTGTTCGCCTGAGATAAGTCCACTTCCTCTCAGAAAATACAAGTGGAGCAAGGTGAAATGACGGAAGTTTGTGGTTAGGTGGCTAATACTCGTATATTAAGGTCCAGGTTCTTCCTGTCTACGCGATGTACTTTATTCTTCATCAAGAGGGATGTAATTAAACACGTCTATGACCTTATTTAGGTGCGAATTAAAATATTTTTAACCTTATATTTTTTATTCGTATTATTTAAAAGCAACAAATGCTTTCATTAGGCGCATACCTAGTGTTAGGCCCTTCATGTTAGGTATTTGAGTACCTCTTCTCTTATTTGAAAGCTGCAGATATCGTTGCTACCGGTTGCCTTTTCATGGAATTGGGACCTAGAATTATCTTATCCATTACTTCATTTGGGTACATTTTGGAGTATAATCTACCATTACCCTTAATTGTTTATATATAATGATTTTTACATTCTCATAAAATAATGCATTCGTTGTTACAGTGCGGCTAGCTCTAGGATTCAATGAGTACTTTGAAATATGTTTTTTTTCCTTTCCTCTCACATGATATTTGTGACAATTCGCGGTCAATTGATGTGATTAGTTTTATTGAATGGTCCTGGTTTATTGGAAGAATACAAACGATTTCTCTGAATTGAAAAAGTGTTACTGATTGAGGCACCTAAGTTTCTTGCAACAGGCCGTGTGGTGACCCATTTTTAAAGAATTTATTTGTATCGTTTTACCGTTTTTATCATTTGTAGGATTGTTTTCTTCACAGAGAAATCCTATTAGTTTCGATAATTTAGCCTGTTTACCCCCTTTAATAAAGGAAAAGAAATAATGGGAACATAAAATAGTATTCATGTTGATTTTACAAGTAATTATTTTTTATTTGGGATATTTGAGATATTGTCATCGTAGAAATTCATAAAAAAACTTTTGGAGCTGTGAGTGCTAGATAATGTCGCATTTACGACCGTTTTTCTAGAGATTAGTTTTACTTGCCCTGGCACACACATGAATCGTGCGCACCAGTATTTGGTTTATTTTGTTATTTTTAAATGTTATCGGTTGTCTTTTTTAAATTGTTAATATATGATGTCATAACTAAATGCGTTCTCTGCTCTGTTACTAATTATATTTTATACATTTTGGACTTCAGTTCCTTACTAGATGGTCTTATAAAAGTTAACTTGTTTCATATTTTTATAGTATTTAATCTTTCATTGGACTGGGAGACAATATAAAATGCTCAATTTCAAATATCTCTCTAATTTTCAAACGAAAGGCCAAAAAATGAATGCTCTCTTCTTCTGTGATTAAAATGCAAATGGCATTGTCCTTTTTAATGATAACCATATTTATCATGAAAATTATATAGTGATAAACTTTTGAACCTACTGTTGTACCTATGTATATTTTATAATGATTGATTATAATGATTGGTAATCTACCAGTTACGGTACGTTAAGGTACTTACGTTTTTCATGAACCTTAGATTGGCCGCGTAACATCTAACATTAATTCCTCTTCAAATCTTCATACTTCCCATCCCTATCATTCTATCCAAAATCCCTATTCTCTTCCTACCCCCTTTCCAGCTTACCCGACGTTCTACCCTCCATTGCAAAATTCAACAACCTATTGCCTCTGAGTATCCCTTCCATCCACCTTTCCTGTCTTTTTTGGATTTCTCGCAGCAAACACCTCTCCTCTCCACCATTCTCGACACTTCTTCATTAGTTTTTCTCTCCGTCCATCTCACTCCATGCGTCGCCAAACCCATATCTCAAAAGCCTCCAATCTTTCTATTGGTTAGGTAGTAATAAGTATTGTGAATTCTAAAATTCACTGTTCGATTAGCATCAGCGTTTTATATTTTGTCATTAGATTTTGAGGTGCCCCAGGATAATTAAGTACTGCGCAATTGAAATTTATAATCTCATCCTTGTATGCATTATACTTTTATTAGCCTTTGTGTTTAGATTCTATCCTTTTTCGAATCCTTAATTTTGAAGCTGAATTCGTGGCCAAGAAATGAGATTTAGACAACTCCGCCAGTCGAAATGCTGTCTGGAATACTTGGTGAATTAACTTCACTCTAGAGCGAGATTGTTTTGATCGGAAGCCTCAGATGTTTCTAAACGTTATCAACCAAATTCTTTTGTCTTGTTTTTGATAAAAAGTAATTCATTGGCCCAATTTCCGTTGTCTTTATCTGGAAAAAACTTGTTCGGCATGGTTTAGTTGGCATTATCGTCCTTTCCTTTACTTTCTTTTATATATACAAAATACGATGGGGAGTCCACACTTATGGATATAACTATACTTTCACAAGATATACATAGAACACAAATAAAACACATAATTGGATCCGAATTTTCGGTGGTCGAAGTACACCTTTCTCTTAGAATTGAGGAAGATTTATTTGTGTTATATGTATATATAATGAAAGTGTAGTATATATATTTTTTCTGCTCGCCCCTTCGTCGGTCTGAATTCTCTCAGACCGACCAAGGGGCAAGTAAGCCGCGAAATATCTCTTCGTTATGTGTCTTTCTTTATTACCTGTTTCTATGTGTGTATGTGTACAAGTGTGTTCGTGTTTGCTGCTGGTCTGAGTTTTCCTGAAGTATATATATATTATTTGTATTGTAAGCGATATAACCTCATCTGGCTTGTCGTAAGTTTCTTCCTTTGTTCCTTTCTCTGATTCTGTATTTGGGGGGGAGCCTTTTAGCATTTGTGAATAGATCTCCTAATTCTAAGAATTTATTTTTAAAATTCTGAAGCCATTAAGGAGTTAATCTTATTTTAATGTCCTTGTGATTTGTGGAAAGTGATTTGATAAATCCATGGGTAAACCTTCAAACTGAATAATTCTAGTAAAATTTGAAAACCACATGAGTTTTCACCTTCTGCCTGGGTAAGTTTCAATCGTGAGAACAGTTACGCGGGATGGACTTAATTAGGACGGACCTAACTTGACTTCGGATGCTTGTGTCCTTGAAAATAACAAATTATTAAATTTTGTCTTCGAGTTAACCGTTATTCATCGTTATATCATTGGTATTTACCAGTTAACATTTTTCTAGTCAGAATATCTACTGATGCGTTGACCTTGGCTACTAGAGCCGTGAATGGATTACGTAAGTTGCCTGGAGGGGATTACAAGGGCAAATAGACGGAATGGGAAGAGATTCCCTTGGGCGTAAAATGAAGCTTATCCCTTTTATGTTGGATGCAATTTGTAATCACAATCTTTATTGCTAATGTGCATGGACAGGGCATCTTAACTGTTGTTTTGAACTGTTTGCACCCACCCACTCCGTCATTGAATTTGCCTCGGTTGAATCGCATCGCTCTGAGTGCCCTCACTCTTCCATTTTAGTCTGCCCGAATGACCTACCCCGGGGCCTAAATCGAAGGTAAAGTGGGTCTCCTTGGACTGTGCGACGAGAACGAACGTGGCCGTCCCATCGCCCGTGAATTCTTTGTCCTCATTAAGTGCGCCGTTCGGTCCCTGGCTTCATTTCGCGTTCTTTTCGAGAGAAGATTTTTCCGTCCAGTTATTTTTTTCCATAAGGTTATCCCCGAGTCTGTGACTCCTTTTTATTGTGTGCCTGCCCTCGTGCTCTGGACAGAGGTTTCAATGAGTGAAGTACGTAGGTACTACGTTAATGAGACTTCCCATTCCGGAGTTTTCCTCGTCTTTAAAAAAAAGTCTGGGATAAATTGTGTCCTTAGAAATGAACATGTGTCGTATAAGTGTCCGAGCTCCCTATAAAGGAACTGTTTTCGTATATTAATAGTCTAATGAAGTTATTTTGCTTAGTTTGTTACCAACCTAATAATTTTTAGTTGTATATCGCAGTATTTGTTACCTCCAAAATATATGCTTATCCAGCTGGTATTTCGTTCTTTGTTGGCTTCATTACTATTATTATGATTTTAAAATTGAATGTCAGTACTAACTTTTATAGCAATGTGTGCGGTTTCCCGCAATATTACTTTCCTTACAATACTCATTGCAATTTAGAGTAATGTAGTACCTGGTGCATTAAAATTCATGTTTCTGCTTTCATTAAACATAGTTTGTGATAGTGTTTGACTAAATTCTGTATAGACTGGATTTTGTGTCTCGGCAGATTTTTTGCTTTGTTAATGGTGTTTGAATGAAATGTGCTGTTGGGACTTATATTCAGTTTTGCAGTGCCTCAGGCTTCTTCCGTGTTGTTTACTCTGGCACATAACTGTTGTGTATCGGTGTCGTTTTCTCCAATGTCTACCATCGGTACTCTCCCGCTGGTCGTTATATTGTCCGCTGCCCGTTTGAATGTTTATTCTTTGACGTAAACAGTGCATGTCAATGGTTAATAATTTCCAGCAAGGCGGCGAGTAAATATTTTCCACAATTCCATTAAGTATTTAATTTTTTTTGTTAAACGACTCTGGACGCTCATACGAATGAATGCGAAGCCTTCTAAGCACAAGTGATGTTTTTTTTTCATTTTACAGTTTCTTCCAATAGATAAATTTTCTTCACGTGATTGTAATCTACTTGGCAGAATAATTTTCTTATTAAAAATCAAAATACCTGGATTTGATAGTGGAATTTGAAATTGTTTTCTCGGTTACTTTGTTCATAGTGTTTTGTAACTTTAAAATAATTCGCGTGATTTATTAACATCCCCGATTTCACGCCAGCTTCCTTTGTGTCAATTCTCTTGGTTTATTTCGCTTAAGTTAAAATGGGCAGAAAGTTTATACGCAGCACCCTATTTTGGGTAATTTTCCAAGAACCAGAATTTATCTGTAGTTGTGCAACGTGTGGCAAAAAGTGTATTATTTTTGGGGATCAATGAATGGGCCTTTATACTGATTTATACCATTTATACTCGTAATCCTACGTTGGAAGATTTTCTGTAAAATATTTCTCGCTAGTTGGTAACATTTTGGCCATTTTCAAACAAGTTCTTATTTTGTGTCGCCCAGGTCCAATTTTTAACCATCTCTCACAATCCATCGGCCACTATGAATTTCCTCCATGCTTAACTATTCTCCATTTGGAAGTTAGCGGTGTACATTGGTGACACTATAGTATGTTCGTAGGTAGTTCTTCTTGATGTCATTCCATATAATTACAGTTGCTCAATATATTTAGGTAATAAGCTGCTCATTGGAATGCTCTGATTTCCCTTTAATCTAATAGTCTATGAACATCTTACGTATGTAAGTTAATGTCAAACTAGTTTTCCTTAAAAACCAGAACCACATATATGCAGAACCCCTCAAACCGCCACAGTACCTTGTGGAGCAGGTTTTAAGACGTCATCCATAGCTCTTTGAGTAAAATGTTTTAATTTTTTTCTGATTGTTCCTTATTTTTATTGCTCAATACCATATTAAATAGTACTTGGCGAAAAAAAACAAATTTATTGGAAACCCATTGGTATTGTTTCTCTGATTCCTTCGTGATTCGATTTATTCTAGTAAGTCGAGCTGGTATCTCCATCCCTGATTAGGCCTTATGTTTACTTGTATCAATCATCCTTTGAACTGTGATGAGTCACCAAATGTGACTTATAGGAAAGGGGAATGGACTAAGGGGAATAGCCATCTTATGTTTTTCTGCGTGTGTGTAGCTCATGTCGTGCTATGCGCCTTATTTTTTGCAGTTGAGTCACGGTTATTGGGCGTTAAAGGGTTTTATTGATTTCTCGTAAACTTAGTGTTAAAAATAAATGTATATATCGTGTATGTAAATAAATATATGTATCGAAATATCTAGTTTCTATCTTAATTTCTATTTTATGCCTAATCATGGCGTAACTCGACGACTTCTTTGTTCTCTTTTTTTGTAGTAACAGTCACAGTTGTTAACATCTTTATTCTAAATATTGTAATTTACCTGCTTCACATAATTGCACAATGTAGATAAAATAACAGCAGAATGCTATTGGTGAATTATGGGCATACATCTCACACGTTGCAGTTATACGGTAGAAAGGTATTTTTTTAGCCATTGTACATTTTACACCTCGAGCTGTCATTATTGTGATATGCAATATGGGGCTTTGATTGTTTATATGCCACAAATATTCAGCCATAGACGGTTTATTTTTGTGTTTTCCATTTCACCAATCACATGGTGCTAGTGCTGAAGTTAAATTTTATGGTTATCACCGTTTCCACGAGGTTGGAAATTTGTTTTCCCTGTTCGAGGACTCGAATATTTCTTTGAGGGTGCAGGTTAGACGAGATCATGGCTATCTCCTCCAGTGACCATGCAGGAGATGGGTATTGCGTGTATTATTTCACCTCGGTTCCTAATTACTTATGCAACCCCTATTGCTTGGGGGGAACCTACATCTTGTTTTTTCCTTGCTCGCTTCATTGTAGTAGCCTTGCTTTCACTAGCAGTACATTTACTCAGATAAGATTAAGCCTCGGGCTCTTTGCGAGGCTTGCTGCGAGGAATGATGCAGACTGGTTTACTCAGCGTAAAACTAAGCTAAAAGTAAGAATCTTGCTCTGGGCAAGAACATAAACGATTAAATGACTCCTGTTCCGACAAAGATTGCTATGGATTCACTGCAATGGAAATCTAGGAGTACTGATGTAAGAAAGTGTAAGAATCTAGCAATGTATTACGGCCGTTTCTTTCTTGGAAACGATATTATAGGAGTAACCTCTATGTACGCTTCTTTGAGTGCGACTCCTTGATACTGGTATACAGTAGGATTTTTCGGCAGTTAATATTTATTTAACTTTATATAAAATACCTTTAACTTTATTGTTAAAACGGACGTAAACTTTTGTACCCTCCTTCGTCCGAATGTGATTTATTTAGTCTACCTTTATCACTTCCAATTACTCTAGAATTAATGCAATTGATGCGCATACTTACAACTAGCCGCTACTTCACTTATCCCTTCTAATGTCTAATTCATCCTCTTTCCGTGTTTTCTTCAAGGTTGGAGAATAATAAGTTTTTGCACATTGTTATTTTTTAATTTTCATATATATTTTAAATAGTAAATCGTGAAAGGATTGTGGAATAGATGTGCGAAGATATACGATATTTTATCGTTTTTGACTCCACGCGTGACTTTCTTTGATTACGTGTTACGAATTTCGAATTTCTATCAGTATAAACCACGGATAGTAGAAAATAACTTTAAATCTAGTCGTTGGTGTACTATAATCATATTCTGAGCCATAATTTTTGTCCATTCTATCCTTTTATCTTGCTCGTCCGTTGTTTTATTGCGTTAAACATTTTTCTCTTGATCAGTGAGTGAGATATACTATGAATTAGAAACAATGGAGTCGTGAAAAATGGTTGCGTTGAGAAAGTTAATGTGAAAAAGGTATCCGAGAAATCAGGGTGGGGCCCTACCCGGCAACAGGAAAAGAAAGGAAGCTTATTTCAATGTAAATAATCATCTCTTAGAGCTTACCGACAATAAAAAGTGACAAGAGACATATATACGAGTGAAGACTTTCATAATCTTATGCAGTTCTCCATTGAGGCGTAGAGTCTTAATAGGACCAACACTATATATAGGTGCATTAGTCCAACAATATATATAGGTGCATCAGTCCAACAGAATCTAATAAATCATCTTTCTTTGCAGAAACCGTGAACACAAAGAAGGAAAGGTCAAGTAAAACCTAAATACATATAGTAATACCGAACTTTATTACCATAGGTCATGCTTATGGATATTTAACGTTAACCAGCAGTTGAACTAGAGACATGGAAAGTCAACTTACAGAATGCCTTTATTGTATAAATTATATATTAGAAATCCTTTTCCGTGTTACGCTGTTGCAGTATAAAATGAATAACAATTTGAACAAGCAAAAATGAACAACAAATAACTGCCTGCATTCAAGCTTTACCACTTTCAGCTTTTACAAATCTTGTTACAGTGAGAGAAAGTTTTCTTAATCTCCTTTTTTTTATCCACCACATGCTTCATATAATACGCGTCTTTCTCAGTGGATTCGGCTAATGCTGCCGCTTTTGTAATCGATAAGTAGTGCCAAGGACAAGTTTTATTCAGACGGCTTGAGCCGCGGGATTGCAATGAGATTGTGTGAGTTGTGTCCTTCCTCATAAGCGGATTATTGTCCAGCAGTAGTAGATCAGTTCCGTCATGAGGCAATTAACATGGTCTTCCTAGAGTTAGTACTTCCACTGATTTTTCAGACCCTACCCGATTGGTTACTTTCGAGCTTGCAACTTATATCGATCACATCGCTCGCCGCTCCAGCGTGCAACGTGTCCTGTCTAACCCACAATTATTAAATTTAAATAATTTTGCTATGTCACTTATTACTAGGCATGTGAAATCAAACTATCCAACTCACTCAAGTGTATTAATTGTGGGCAAGTATACCACCTACCCATTGAATTCGATGAAATTAAAGTCAAGTAAGGTATGCGATATGAACATATGTTAAAAACCAAAGTGTGAAAATATTTCAAGTTATATTGTATCAACATACTCCTATTTTGTACATGTTGGGTTTTAATAGATTTTCAGATTTCATATAGCCAGCTTCATTCGCTTTTACTTCATAAATTAAATGATATTTGTTATTTTTTTGCGAAAGGACGATTACTTATTCCGTTTTTACATATATTATAAAATTTTGTAATAAAAAATGGGAAAGTTTATTTTTATAGAACTTTGTCTACATTATATTTAAGGATTGCAGACTCTAATTCGCTCAACTTTTATGTTTCAGTCCATAAGTGTCTATTTCAGTCGACCTGACCCAACTATTTTCTGGGCGATTAACAAAAATCTTAAAATGAATGGCTGCACATATGTATCAGTGGTTCCTAGAGTGGGCTCTACCGCCCTCTTGGGTGCGGTGCCATCTTATAGGGTGGCGATAATAAACAAGTAAGTTACGATCGGGGGCGTTGGGTATAGGTTTATGAAACCAAGGGGAGTGGTGTCTCAAAAAAGTTTGGGAAACGCTGGCATATTTAATCGACGATTAGTTAATATTTGGTGTTCGGAAAGCGTAAATGCAATATAAAACGTGGATTGATTATCTTTCTTTTATACCCGACTTTCTCCTATTACATTTATGGAGAATATAATAACTCTTTATTTAATACTACTTTTCTCCTCAGTTATAGTTGCATTTAAAGTTTTTACATGGAAGCCTGAGATATTAGAGTGAGCAATTTTAACACTTCTCTTATGAAAATTTCTTTTAAGATCCAAATTTTTACTTGTAAACTACTTGTGAAGGTTTTTGCAAATGAAGACAGCAGGTCTAGGCTAAGCGAACTGAATATCCGTGATATATGTGTGTTGATTTTTTTTCTCGTCGGTGAGCCATCCTTGGGGCAATTTAACTAAGTTTGGGTTTTACGAGATTTCCAGGGAAGCCGCATAGGTCTGGCCTTGAAGTACCTAATTTTATTAAAGTTGTAGTGGTCAAGGCCCACTGTCTGAAATTTTCGCCAAAGTACCAAGTGATATAGCGGAAGGTAACGAGAAAATAATACGGTCGTAGACGCAAATATTAAATATGTTCCTAATAACTTTGGCGGACGTACATTTAAACATCAGAGCAAGAGCTAATATTCTATGTTTTCTTCCTACTCTATCGGTGTATCAGTTCTCCTTGGCTGTAATTTTAATATCGCTTACGTATTATAACTGTCGTGGTATTAAGTTTGTTGTATACCTTAATTGTTGATAAAGGCAGTGTGCCAAGCAACATCACTACCTCCCTATGAGTCCCATTTTCGTTTACCTGATCAATATTAGGTTTCATACTGAGATGTTATTAATTACAGTCGCGTCTTCATGGATTAAGGGACCTAAAGTTACCCACTAAAACCACTATAAAATGACTTACTAATTTTTCTGCTATGTGTAGCTTTTAATTCTTCAATTTGATAGTAAATAAATTTAGATATCCAGTTATTCGATGGAGTTTATTACGTATATCCTGCTTAAATACGAGACCTTTCTGAGACATCTTTTTCTTAGTTTAAAAGGGATTAGGCTTTTTAATAGTTTCCTCTGTGTTCTACGTGATTGAGTCATATTGACATTCTCTCGGTTATTAACGTTTATTTTCCGACTAAGTAGCTTACCGTTATCGTCTCTTGCAATAGTCCAGCCGTCAACTTTACTGGAAGCACTTTCGGTCCATCTTTGGGAGTGGTAGGCACATTCGGGGCTATTGATTTTCCTGCGTTTAAACCGATAACTCCAGAGTCTTTGGGGTTACGTGATTGCTTGCTGGTCTGGGAAATGCATGTACGAGTGCTAATTTTTTTCAATCCTAATCCCTGTTTTTGGTTAGCGCAAGGTGATCCTTCGTATAATTTTCACGTAAAGAAACCTTTTCGAGGATTCACGCCGTACAAAGAAAAAAGAAGACTTTCGGATGTGTGGAGAATTTGGTCTTTTATTCGTAGCAAATATATTTGGGGCATAAAAAATGCTTGTTGTAGTCATATTTCTTTACTTCTTTTGATTTATTGTGTTATTGCGTAAGATGAAAAGCTTAAGTCATTCGTGGTGTGCGTTGTTAGCATAAAAAAGTGCTAAATTAAAACAATTAAAAATTAGAAAAATTATTATTAGTTTTATAGAAATAGAAAAAATAAACAATTAAAACCATTAATTAAAATACTCTTATATGTTTCATGAAAGAAGAATGGGAACTGCATTCTCGTATTGAACATAAATGTGGCATATTTTTTCTTATATTTTTCTTATTCTTTCCTATGCCGTTTAGTTTCTTAACTATAATATCCGGCTATTGAACCCACCCGCGCCAACTTCTTAGTCGAGAAACTAAAGATTGATCACTATAGCTTTATTCTATTTTAGTAATTCTTGGCTTTTTAATTTTTTTCATTTATCATTCCCCTTATTCCTCTGCTGCTTATTTTCTTCCAATTTGCCCATTGCCTTCCCACCCTTCTTTTGCCTTATCCACCTATCATTCTCTTTTATTATTTATCAGTGGTTATCTCATGGGTTTCCATATAATTATTAATGACTACGTTCACAGTGAGTTAAACGATTCGTTTCACCATTTGAGTACGTATACTTGCCCCAATAACTTAATTTATAAATTATATTTATTAAGTATTTCAGCACCTGTGAAATGTTGTATTAGTATTAAGTCCTTTACATTTATACTGATATATTTATGCAATTTTGAATCTTGTAACCTAAACTTTTATGCGTACTGATGTGCATATGCTTGGAGAGTGACTCGTGTTAATACTACATATAACCAATAAAACAGGCCGCGAATATCATGCAGTTCGGAAGTGGGTGGCTTTAAGACCACGTAGGTGATACATCTGCTGAAGAAAAGCCGTCTCGATTGTGTCCTTCATTCTTGACTCCTGGCTCCGGATTCTTTGAAATCCTCCATTTTTGATAAACGGTGCCTCGAGGGAACCTCTGGGTTCGTTGGCCCTTATATGTACTTCAGTCACGTTCGACTGCAGTTGCGCCATTGCTGAGAACATATGGGGGCAAAAAGAAATCTTCCTCCTTATAGAAAAGCTTCCGCGTTATCATTGTGTGATGGCATTGTGAGAGTGATGGTAATTATAATTCAGTCTGCAAAATATTAGATTGTCTCTGCCAATAAATGTTATTAATGCTGGTAAACATGTTATTGAAGCAAAAATGAGTCTCTCCCTACCCTTTTACTGGTAACCAGTGAAGTGACCTTTGGCGACCCTAAACCTTCAATTAATAATGCCTCAGATAATAATGAATGAAAATTAATGTATTTTCATTCTTTAAGTGATCGAAATTTGCAATATCTGAATGCCCAGTTAAAGAGATGTGGTAATATCATATAACGATTCCTGATCAGGTAAAAGTTTCCTGTATCGTGGTACTAACGTCTTAAGTGTTAAATTTTTCCATCCTTTTAAATCTTCATAATTTATCCAGTTTTCATCATTGATGAACTTTTAACTGTTTGCAGTAAATTAGTTTCAGCGTTAAGATGAAATGGTGCTTTCAACCGCAATAATACTCTGAGGGTAAACCAGATTGTAATTTTCACCGATGAAAATTTAATTTTGAATATTTCGTCTCTTTTTCGTTCATTTCTAGAAAATATCACCAGTAAAAGTAAATTGGTAAGCTTTTGGAAGTTTTGTTTTTTGTTGGTAAGTTCTTGGCATTGAAACGAAAATACAGCGTTTGTATGAGTGAGAGATGGCTTGTGAGCAGGCTTTCATCTTATTTTCATGCCTAGTGTTTGTCATCACTGTATCCAATCGTAGGTTCAATTGTTTATGATTACCTTAAATAAGGTTCTTCCTTAGATTTCAAGCTAATTATGCTGCAGAAAAACACAACATTGTGTTTTTATTGATTTACAACTTACCCGTGTCACGATCATCGCTTTCGAAATTTCAATGCTTTCGTTATTTAGCTTATTTTTCATCTGGGTTTACTACCCGATGTTGGTTTTATATTTTCTTACAAAATACGCCCGAATGAGAATTTCATAAATTTATTATTTTATTATCGAAGTGTGGCGTAGACCTGTCGAATTTTCCACATGTAGTTCCAATTTTAGGAGTCCATAATAAGAATTTTTGACATTAAGTAATTTTTTGCATTAATGCTAGCCATATGTAACAGCGGAAATATTCATTATTTCACTAGTTTGCTGTAGATGCATACACACCAATACATACTATACTATGTGCGTGAATCAGTGTACCCTAATTTTCATCGTACAGGGTGGAAGTTTTACCAGCACACTCCAAGTTGTTTTCATATTGAACCATTCTAAGTCGTGGACTCAATAGCAAGTTTTCAGTTCCAATATAAAACAGTGAGACTGTGTCAAGCTGAAAACAAAAAAGATCAATATCTTCCTATGTAACTGCATAAATCATCAGCAGACATATCTGTAATTCAGAAGAAAAATACTTCTATCCGTGGAAATAGAGGGGCAAATATGCATAGCATTGTTTTGTTGGCATTGGTATCTTTAATTTATTTTATGTTGTTTATGTTATGTTTTATTTTATGTTCTATTTAATTAGCCAATCTTCTCTTTATGTTTACCAAAGATAACTGATTTTAATGAGTTGTATCATTAATTTTCGAACGTCGTTTTAATTAAGCTAAGTTCAGTAATTCATTTTAATTTAAGTTTACCTTTTGGGAATGGCTTGAATCAGCGTGTGTGCTCTATTTTAATCGGCTCTGGAAAATACTGAATTCGAAGGTCTGTAGGAAGATTAATTTTATTATAAAAATGGCGAATTAAAAAAGAAAGTTTTGATAAAGTACCCAGTTAGATATATTTATTTAATGTATTTTACTTTTAAACGGATTATACATATATTATTATGTATTTAAAAATATTATTTCTATTTTCTTGGACAATTTTCCCCACGAAACGTAATTACTTAGAAATATGCCATTTTTTCAGATAAAGAGACGCATCTTTATTAATTTCCTCATCAGTCGTTGAAACATTTAATTCCTTAGAAATTCAGAACTTTTCACCCTCGTTACAATAATATAATTTTCTCTTGGGAGACGTTTGCCATGAAGTATACTAACGTTTCTCTTGTTGAAATATGCAGTTCAATTTCCGTTGATTGTTTTGTGGTCTGGCTGTTCTGCTGAAAAGCGAGACTTTCAATACCTCCATCATGCGAGGCGCAATTTAGCTGCGGCTGTAAGATGTCTTTTTTATATGAATCATCTCTTACATGCGGAACCTATTTTATCTAAGAAAGCCGCTCAAAAAATATTCCCGGAAGAAAAATGTTATCTATACATTGCGAAATAATGTCTTAATTAATCAGAGTTAGTAATTGCATTTTTACCTGTGGGCTCTGAATTATTAGCTTATTTTACCTCTTAACTCTGCATTTAGTTAATGTTTGAATTACTCGCATATTCTGAATTACTTTTACATTTTCATGCGGTGGATGAACAGCTAATCATGAAACAATAACTTGCATGTCGTAGTAAATCCACGTTAAAGACCTTTTCATTAATGCTTAATGAGTTAATTTGATAGAGGCTATTTCACATGGTGAAATACCATGTGAAATAGCCTCTATCAAATTCATTGGATAGAAGTGGTTTCTTACGGTGCGTATTGATAAATTCGCAATGTTTTACAGCCTTGTGATTATTTAATAAGGAAATACTTGGTGAAATGTGTGTTCTAAGGTATCTGCCACAATCCAACTATGATTATAGGAAATGAAAATTCTGTCTGAGTGTATAAAAAATGGCACGTGTCATTTCCTCTTAGTGGTTTACATTGCGAAAATTCCATAAGTAACCGGATCTTTTTGGTAATTTTTCCCGCCACCAATCTTCATATGTTTAACGTAATGCTATAGACTTAATGATTCAATGGATCTCTCGCTTTTGTTGGCTTCATTTTGTAGACAGCTTGAGTTTTGAGGTTAAAATAACTCTCAGACTTAGTACAGAACTACTTCCACCTTCTATGTACTTAGTGGTAGCTTATTCGTAGATTCAACTGCCTCTAGTATGTATTTTGTGTATAATTTTTAAACTACATCCTTTTTGTGCAGTTTGGACGCCGTTACATCCATTAAAATGGAAAAGAAATTTCGAATCACTTGTGTAATTAGACGTCAGCCCCGATCGCTGAGGCAGACAAAGCGATTTGTTCTACACACATCAGCAAAAAAAATCACTTGAGGTACTGGGAAAGACAAACGCGGCGCGGGCCAGTCCATCATCAAAAGGCCAGGTGTCTGGCAGTCGTTAAAATAAAACTTAACGGACATTAAAAACGAATCGCAGATGTGGATCTCGTTAACCGGACGATTTCCACAGTCGGAGCGCCGTGGTGTGCCGGTGCACCCCCAGTCGTGATGCGGACGAAACGCGGAAGAAAACTTTTAGCCTGGAGGTTAGATGAATGCCACGTACATGAAGACTAGGCCGCGAGTAGCACTTTTTGCTCATGTCCTGTCACCATATACTATTCGGGTGAAAGTTTCATGAATGCGGATTCCATTCCGGCCATTTCTCTGGACAAAGAAAATTCGCGTGTCTTGGTAACGTAAATTCCTGGAGTAGAGGGGAAACCCGAGCTTGTTTCGAAGAACTTCAAATGCCTGTTCCGTTGTCTGGTGGTCGAAGGGACAGCGGGAGGGTTTCTCGTTGTAGTGAGCTCTACAACAGTGTGGGGAAGAGGGGGGAAGAATGTAAAATAATGAGTCGTGCATCACTCATGTTCGTGCTTCGCGCGATTTTCGATTCCCCCACTTCCTCCCATATGCCTTCCCTTGGGTTTCTCCTTCGGCCGGAACGGATTTTTAAAAAAGGTTTGATTTATTCAAATTCACGTTTCAGCTTTCCCCAATCACGTGGGAGTTATACGTTGTCGTTCACTTGCTCCCGCGTGATCCGGTGTGCCTGCTTGTGTGTGCCGCTGGTGAGGGGGGGTGGAACTGGTGGGTTGGGGGGGGGGGGGG
>WURS02363313.1:0-17526 GCA_011762765.2 Rhinocypha anisoptera
GTTACGAGGACCTTGATTTCTAGCTATATTTTATTATTCCGCTCGCCGCTGTAACAAAAAATGGGAGGCGTTTTAATTATTCTCGGGGCGCGAACTTTCTGAGGGGAAGGGGTATGGAGGGAGGGAGGGGAGGGGAGGAGGAGGATAAGGGAAGAGAGGGGTCCTAGGGATTCAAACATTTTCAGTTATGATGTGTGTCGGTGCGGATCCCGTTCGTTACTTTTTCCACCCCACTCTCTCTCTCTCTCTCTCTGGAATTAGAGATCGGATGTTGAGGCTGGGGTATCGGGGATGGATAGCACCGGGAGAGACGACCCTTTTTTTCCCTTGCGACAGAATTCGCATAGTACTTTCGGGGGAGACGTGAATGATTGATGCCGCACGGTTTTTCGGTTATGGCTTCGATGCGCTCCAAATCGCATATGGTATTTTTTCCGAGAAATAATTCCTCACGTAAAAAAACATTCCTATACTCCATCTGCATACAAACATTCAAGCCACGTTGGAGATTTTGTGACATGTCCCCTCCATCTTCCGTATTTAAATGACCTTGCCAGGTATCTGAATTTTGGACTACCAATTAAATTAACATCTCTAAAGAAAATCTGTAAGTTCAGTTGCAATTTATTACCTCAAATGGCACGATGCTGTCCAAAAGACCCGGTCGAACCTTTCAGGAATATAATATTCCTAAACGAACCTCTTACAATTACTATTACTAATTGAAGGGTAACCTACCGGTTAAGGTAGGTTTTTGAGGAGCTCCAGGTTAGATTTTGCTAGCAACATCATGGCTTAATCCTTCTTCAAATCTAAATACATCCCGCCACATCTTATTCTGTCTAAAACCCCTATTCTCTTCCTACCCCTGTCTCGCTTACCCAACATTCTTCCCTCCATCACAATCTTCAACAAGCCATCGACTAGAGTATCCCTTCCATTCACCTTTCATGCCTGCTATGGTATTCACGCAGAAATCGCCTCTCCTTCCCTCCATTGTCAGCACTTCTTCATTAGTTTTCCTCCTATTTATCCTATAGCGCTTTCAGTAAGGAAACAAATATTTCGTTCCGCAGAGAATGTTTATTATAATATTAAAACTGATGTATTAATATTGATTTGTTCACCTTCAGGGTTTTCATTTTCACGATGTCTGGACTATATTTTGTTTGTCTTCTAACCTTCGACCTATCTGAAATATGTGACACGACACAATACAGCTCTGGAAGTCATCGAAACGTTAAAGCTCCTTCGCCACGTCACATTTGTTTCGGAAAATACCTAATATAAGTGAAATTCGGTGATATTCATGCTATATGATGATCTCCGTATGTACTCGACTGTTCCAGGTTTATCTGTATGGAATTTCATTTGCACAGTGAATTAAAAACCTACAATTCCTCATTATTCCATAGCTATTTTATTCTTAATTACTACTCTTCCCCCCTGCCACACGCCCTTGCGGCGGCTTCCAGGGTATTATGTAGACATACTAGTTTTAGGCGTCGTCTTCAGTTTCTTCTGAACCTAATTTTGTATTAGAAAGGTTTATTAAATGTAATACACGTAACATATACGGTGTTGAGCGAAAATTGACGGTGTTCAGTAATACACGTAGTTTAATGGAAGTAATATTTCAGTTGTTCGAATTCTCCTCATTTACTATTTGATTTTATTATATTTTCAAAAAATAAAAGTGTAATTTACAATGCAGTTTGTCAAACAGCGAGATCACAAGGTTTAGTTAAACCTATCCTGAAGAATAATCAATTAAAACTAGAAGTAATCAATAAATAAAAAATAAACCAGACTTCAAGAATAATCAGACGCACAAGAATAAAATGTAGTTTAATAAATATATTTGGCCGATCTTCTCTCAAAAGTCTGGAATTTTACAAGGAAGTTTTCAAAATGTGAAACGCGTACGTAATGTAATACACTATAGTGTAATGAAAAATGAAGTTCTGTAGGATATGAATTAATATTCTCGGTGATATCATCGTACGAGTGATACCTCTGTGATAACATGATCCGGTATCGAATCTACTGTTCTACGGATCCTTTTCGGATGTAATGCTCGACGTTCATGTCGATACCGATATGCACTCCCCATGTTATCACTATCGGCTTATTCGGTTTTTGAATAGTCTTCTATTTCTTCTTGCTTTCTATATAGACTTTCTCTTTTTGTAGGTTATGATCTCTTTCATATTGTTTACTTACCTCTATATCAATGCTTACATATCCGCTTTAATCCTTTCTTGTAACAAGGCTGTCCCACTCCTGTCGTCTTGTCCACCTCGTCCACTCGTTTCGTTTAATGGTTGTGCCTGTCGGTTGTTCTCTAAAATGCTCACTGCGAACTCTATCCCTTAACGTCTTCCCGCATATCTTCATCGATATTTTCGTCACCTCCGTTTCTAGCCCTTGCGTTGTTTTTCTCGTTTCTGCCCGTGGCTCCGCTATATTCGTGAGAAATGGTGAAACAACAGATTCATATACTCTTGTCTTCACTCACTAGTTTAAATATTTATTTTTATAAGTGAAACCATTCAGCTTATCCGATACTTCTTTAGCATCTTTTAATGCTTGATATTTCACCTGATATCTAACCATGCCGTTACTTATAATGTATATTTTCCTAGGTAATAGGCGATAGATACTTGCTCGATGATATGGTTCTCAACTTCCAAATTACATCGCATAAGCTTTTTACGTGATTTTATACATTTTTATCTATTCTGTCGATATTTTGATGTTGTTTCCTTCAGGCTTCCATCATATTTTGCTTTTAGAATAGCGACTATGGTAAAAGAGACGTCAAGTAGCTCGCCGTCAATATCTCCAGCACCTCCTTTTCAATCTGCCTGGAAGTTGTCACGCCCCGCGGCGTTTCTCGTTCGCAGGGATAGCCCTATCCCCTTGTCTCCTCATCGAAATTTGGAGTAAAGTCTTCGGGGACGACGTGTTCAGGGAAGGAATGGGTGAATAAACCCTCGGAGCGTTGCGCAAGGAGGTCCCTCTCCATCTATCTGCACTCCGTGTTGTTGCGTGTTCCGTTGTCCCCCCCCCCTCCCCCATCCCCTCCGGTGGACGGGTTGATCGCCGGCAATTGGCTTTTCTCTGTCACTCTCGCGTGTCGCTGATTGACGGCTTCCTATTTTGGGCGTCTCAGGGTCGCTCCGGTCGCTGGGTGGCGGCGACTCCTTTTTTTTTCCTCTCTCTCTTCTCCACATGTGCGCTCCGATCCGTGTTCGCGTATACCGAATTTCACTTTCCGTCCCGATTTTCGTGGATTTGACGCGTGCGAAACGAGAAGCGAGACCCCATTGAGGCATTGTGGGCGCCGGAAGGCCGGAAACTTATGGACAGTTACTCCCGAGAATACGATCCGATACCGATAGAATACCTTGAATTATGGTATCTTTTTCATCCTTTCAAAATAACGGGGTCTCTATTTAGAAATCGCCTCGATCGGCGAACTTTTTTTTTGACGCTGTTACTTGAGGATGATGGCCCCTTATTCGAACGTTAACCCAAAAGATGGGAAGGCATTATAAGTCGAAATGATTGGCTGTCCGGTTCTGGTTTCATAAGAGTAATTTTTTCACCCTTCGGGAAATGTAATTTGCTTCATGTGACGTGCCTTTTTTCCCTTTCAAAATTTTAAATCGTATCTTATTTTTTAACTGGCTTCTATCATGAAGCATGCTTATTCCTGCAAGTAAACACATATATCTAGTTGCAATTAAGACCACCGACACTTATTTCGATCGGAAAAATCGAAAGAAATATTGTTTCAAGGTATTTCACAGCATTTCGTACAACCACGCTATTATGATATTTGGATCGGTTGAAAAAAATAAAAAATACTCTAAATATTGAGAAATTGCTAAAAACCTTCATTTGGCTTTTGAAATCTTACATTATTCAATTAATTATATATAGTGTCATAATACCTTCTACTAAAAGTCAATGATATCTTTGGGGACGTGTGATTAATCCAAAGGGTTACGTGACCGATTTCGAAGCGACCACCTGTTATTTTCAGTGACACACATTACTTCATCATTTCACTTTTCTAACCGTTAAAAATGAAATTCCATTATTTACGGTAAAATGATAGCTTTTCTCTAAAATAATAGAGTTACCAAATGGGACCAAACGCATTGGTTTTACCTTTGTTAGATAGTTTTATTCTCTTTGTTCCGTCATAAAGTTTGACCAAGATAAAAGCCAAAACCCGTAATTTTGTTTTATTCACAAATCAAAAAAATTATTGTTACAGCATGAACTGCTGGTTATAATTCACTTCATGGAGTATAGTACTTCCCTTGATGAGTTGTTAAATTGCTTCCAGTAGGTTCTCGTTCCGCTATGGTAATACGAGATAGTGGGATTCATTAAGGAATCATCGCTTTGGATGGTCTTTGAAAATTCCGAGCATGCCTGACTCTGAAAGAAGCAGACTAAGTGATGACCTTGATACAAGTTTTAAGAAATGGGGCGTTTCAATTTTCTGTCAGGGACACAATGTTCTGAATGTAGAGTACATAATTGAAAGATCACTTTCCGAATATGTTTTCAATAGACCGTAATAGATAATCTAAATCGTCTGGCAAATGATCATGATCTCATTGTTTATTAGTTCCTGGAAATTGGGTTAATTTTTCAGTGAAATATTATTTTCTAGTATTTAATGGAACAAATTCAGCATAATTTATGATAAAAATGATTAATTATGATTTTTAATCTAATTCCGTAAACATTTTAATGTCAAATCGTCATCAAACTTATTCAAACAGTTATGAAATCGTAGGTTAATCACCATAAATCGCCTTCCGCTAGGTTCATCAACTAGATGCTCTCAACGGTTTAATATATTGGGGTGAAATTCAGTCTAGTTATACATCACATTCTTAATTTTCAGTTCATATTCCGATATTATCTGTGATATTTTATATGTTAAATTCAATGAAGACTACTATTATTGATAATATAAACTGTCTTTTAATTCTTTTCATAGTAATTTCTTATCGCTTTTCCCACATTTTCACTCCAGCAGGTCAGAAGTTAGTAATGGCGTAGTAATAGGATGCGTAACATTTATTTCATATGGTATGTAAAATATACACAAAATATAAAGAGTCTTGCGAAAGTACTCTCGAAAAAGGGGTTAGAAACGACTGCCCAGTTAATTCAGGGAGGATAAAAAGTTATATATTGATATCAAGTAGACAGAGACGGCGGAAGAAATGTGATAACAATGATGTGTGTGGTAATAATTCTTAGCGGAATTGGAAAATTCGTCAGGAGTAATCTGGTTGCTATTTGATTTATTCTTATCAGTCGTATTTCTGTGTTATATTTGTTTTAACGCTCAAGTTTGTTTAAAAGAATCTCTGGAGCATGAAAAAACAAATATTAGAATTTGTTAAGCGAAAGTGGTTTCTTCACTGAAATAAAGAAAAAGGAAAATTATACACTCATCTGCTTATTTTATCGCTAAGAATTCCAGTTTGGGATAAAAATGTTTTATATACCGATATCCGCCATTCAGAATTCTAGTATTTTGATTCATGTTCATAAATATTCCTGAAATATCGACATTAACAAAATCTCCATTTCGATGGCTGGAGAATGTTTTTCGTAATTTTTAGCGAGAATTGTTATTTCTCACATTCCATTTAACTAAATATGGGGATCACGGTATAGTTTTCAGTGCCTGCCAACTGATGTTTTATTTTATTTTCGGGCACAGAGGATTCCATCCTCAGTAACTGCTGAGTGTTTTGCTATCACGAAATTACCACTAGCATAATCTCCATTAACAGCTATTATTAGGTACAAGCTAATATTATTGCGGAAGTAAATATCTTTTTTGTTTTTTAAAATGTTTTTTACAGATATTCCACAAATAACTAATTAAACTAAAAGCAAAAAAAAATCTTAGAGGCTCGTCAGGAGGTGCTTATATGTATAAATGAAGATGGAGTATAATTATCAACTACAAAATAGACCTATTGTTATACAGACACATAGATTAGAGTATGTATAAAAAATAAACGAAATCACATTATTTTCTCTATTTGAATCCTATAACTCTCTTAGTAACAAGTTTAGTTTATCATTAAATTAATTGCGGATCTTTAATAAATGTCAGCATTATAGCGTGATTATGTAGTCAAATTATTCGAAATTATTCAATTACCTATAAGAAAATAATTTAGAAAATTGTAATTAACATGAATATTATTACAAAAATTACTTTTGACAATGAAAATATCAATCCAAAATATATGGAAACCATTTAGCTTATTGGTACCTTATTTAGTAACTGTCCGTGATTTGGCGGATAATTTATAAAATGGCGGTTGAATTCTATATTATTTGGAATGCTTCACCTCAATAAATTTCGTCGTAATGGTATGAACAAGTGGATCCGCAGTCTAAAATGCAGTCTGCAGGTGTTAGACTGAATATGACACGTCGTCGTCCCTCAGCAATCACTTTAAAAACACTCCTCCGCCTTTCCTGGGGAAATAATGTCTTCGCCCGTCTACGTTTTTCTACCCTCGTATCATTCGGGGAGCGTGTGAGGACACACAAAGTATCTCTTGGCTCTCCTTCGAGCGGAAGGCGGTTGCCAGGCGACGGATGCATAGGCATGTCCATTCTGAGCGCTCCTCCGGAAAGTAAAGGCGCCTGCGGAAGGATACGAGAGAAAAGGAGTTTGATTCCGCGGACACTCGCTCGAAATTCGTTTCGGAAATGGAAATGTGAGAATATGTGGGACGACTCCGACTCACCGTGCCTATCTCCTCTCTTATTTTTTTCTTTCCTTCGTCTAATTTTTTTTATTTCATCTGAAACGCAGTCTATCGTCCCGTCCAAATAATAAAAAAAGAGAAGAACGCTGCTTCTGAATCTTTCCCACAATTCTGCCCCCCCCCCCTATTCTCTGGACCCTATTCTCTAGAAAAAATGCAAAGGATCTTCCCGCTTCTCATCTCGTCCTCTGAAGGCCCTGAAGGTTGAGACAAGGGAGTGCCGCGACCATTTGTCGCTCACGTTCCCCCTAGTCTAAGGCACAAAAGTCCTCCTCCCTGCTGAAGGATGGTTATCGGAGGAATCGTGAATAGGCTTCGCCGTGACGGGCAAACCGATTTTGCCATTATTTATAGTCGATACGACGGCATTCTATTGAATGGAGGAACTCTTCTACGAAACTTAGCCAAAAGTTTCGCGAGGCTTTTCACACCTCACTCTATTGTGTGAACGGAAGGTTGCGGTCAAGTGTTTTAAAGACATGTTTTTAAAGATCCTTTCCCTTCTGATATTTTAATAAATCATTCAGTATTTTGTGTTATGTCAAGGATTAATATTGATAGATATCCGATTTTTAAGAGAACGAGTAGTGTCGTTGTTTTGACTTTTTCTTATCGAGGAAATTTATTTACTAAGTTTTGACAAATCAGGAATTTTAATAAGAAGTTTAATAATAAAATAAAAGAATAATAATAAAAATTTTATAAACCTTATATATCATATCCGCGAGGGATTGAAAGCTCTGAAAATAACTATATGTTAGTTAAGATAAGTAGAGTAAGTGGCGTAGGGGAAGTAAAAACACTTGTGATTCCACTCGATATTTTTATTTTAACACTACCCGGGTTTCAATACATAGTATCATCTTCATGGTCATCATCCCCCGGGTCGTGTTAAAACAAAAATACCGAGTGGAATCACAAGTGTTTTTACTTCCCCTACTTCATTATGGATCGGTTCCACGTGGTGAAGCCTGAAAGTGGAATTAAGTTCTACTTGATTCTTAGAATAAATATATAAATTAAGCATATCTCATAAGTGTGTGCCAATGTGGTACAAACAACATTAGGAGTAATTAAAAACCGTCATATAAATAAGATTAGAATCAAGGAACTACGGCCTGGTGTATAACGTTTTGGATTAATGAACGGTAAAAATGAAAAGGGTTTGATGTTATATATGATTTATTATTAAAAATGATAAAATATCAATATGCTTCCAAGCGTTTATTATTTTGAGTAATTCGATATATCTCTTGCGAATAAAACATCACAGAAAAACGAATACAAGTTTTTTTCGTTAAGTATAAATAAAACTTAGTTGCCCACTTTTTCCTGACATGAGTCAGTATTTTATGGTTATTATGTTTCTAACTTTACAAAATGACCTACATTCACTAATTTAACCCTTGAGTAAAAATATAATGTAAATTTAAATTGTACTGCGTTTTAAGTATTGTAAGAAACAGCCTCAGACGCAGCATCGTCGAAATCCTTCATATATGACGAATTTATAGTTTTCCAGCTAGTTTAATATATTGGTTTGCATATAATATATGAAGTCATTTTGCAGTTATTCCATCTCTTCGATTATTTGAGCTATGGGTATATATGATATATGATATATACAACATGAAATGTTTTTTACGATGGGTTAAGATCCCCTCTAGTAGGATGGATTACATTTGCAGTCCTCCACCGATCTTCGGCACACACACACACACACAAACACGCACCAGATCGAAGATATTATCCTAATACCCTGGCGAAGGAAAACGGAAAATAACGTGCAGGGTCGTCTACGGCTGGTTGCCTCCTTTGAGTATTTTTTACATCTTCCGACATGATTGACGTCTATACCTACTATCTATGAGTGAGATTTCAAAAAAGTCTAGAATGATACAGGAGTAAACTCATCAGTGTCGTCTTTTAGGAGTTTCAATAGTGCGAGTGAGGAACTACCAGATTTACTGAAATTAAAGTGGGATAAGTGACAGGTTTTTATCACTTACGAGAAGAGAAATTACGTCATCATTATTTATATATTTGGTTTACCATATTCCGTCCTCTTTTTTACTATATTCTGTGAATTTCATATCGATTGGTTTTACCTTCTTTTTGTTTTGCCGTTGATTGTCCTCAATAAGATCATATCTTTGTTTTGCGTTTCATTTATGAGATTTCCTCTCGTCTAGTATTCTATTAATTTTTCTTGTATGTTTCTATATACGTATCATGTTAAAGTTTTTATTTTGTTTTGGGAATATCGGATGAACTACTCTTCCCTTTTCTTCTTTACTGCCGTTACTTTCCAGATCTTCCGGCAATTTACTTAATTCTAAATATCTATATATAATTTTGATAAAAATATATAATATTTTATTGTTTAAAAGTGATTTCTTTAGTAGTCACCTTCCTTGGTACATCTTTGACTTGAACATTTCTACTAAAAATATTTTACTCCCCTCTTTCTTTCGGTATCATGGTATTCATACTTCCTGAATGTTTAAATTTCTTACCTTTTCCTTTTAGTTTTCTATTTAGAATTACGCTAATCATTTCCTGATCATATTTTATGATGCCCACTATTTTATTTTTCTTTTATTTATCTTTCATTATAATTTTAGATCATAATGTCTTCCATTGTTCGTAAGAAAGTACTGTTTTTAATTTCTTTCTCTATAAGCCATATACTTCAGGGTAAGGAACATTTAATTATTTCTCATATATTCATCACTCCTTTAAATTTATTCATGAAGCACATTGGAGGCTCTTGTGTGCACATGCAAATCAGTACGTGAGGAATATTATCCTTATGATTATTTGCTACAACTAATTAGGATTTTGTTTCAAGCAGTAATTATCGCTGTGATATTTGTACTCAGCTGCAAGATTATCCCTATAATATATTTACAAACATAATTTCCTAAGGACATTATATACTTCTATAGTGAAAAAAATAAATAACTCCTCTCTTTTCTTCATACATAATTATAGTTTCGTTGTGTATTATTTTGTCTACTTCCATCTTCTTAATCTTAATTAATTTACAGGCTGGGAGACCGTGGAAATGTCCAGCATTTGTCAAAATTAAGCTGTTATTCCCCAATATATTTATTCCTTTGGTGTTGCTATTGCTATTTTTTTTCCATTTCCTGTGTTTCATACGCTACCCGTGACCTACATCCGACGTTCATCCTATCTAGGTTAATTCCAATATGTTCTTCACCAAGTTCATCCTGCCTCAGGACGAGACCCATAAGTTTTCCTTCTTTTTGGCGTCAGTTAGTATTTCATTTGAACAATTATTCGAAGTACTCCATTTATAGTACATTGTTCTTTTCTTGATTTTTCAATAATACCATTACTGCTCAATTTAGTGTCTCTCTTCAAAACTGTGTAATAATAGAATTCTATATTTCCAATCTTCTACCAACACTTCGTTGTGGATTAGAAAAGTGGTCACAACTTTTTTGTTTATTTATATTTTATTATGTGTCTATTATTTCCAAAATAATGATTTGTAAATAATTGTACAATAGTAAATGACCTTCTTTGTGCTATATTTCTAACGGAATCGGAAATATTATTATAGACTGAAAGGTCATATTTTTTTCATTCAAACGTTCAGTAGAAATTCCATCAAGTTCTGAAGAATTTTTTTCAAGTCTTCTCAGTCAAGGCAGAGACGCCCTTAACTTATCATTCATTTTGTGGATGAACGTGCTTCAATAACTCCTCCTCCTAACTCCTTCTCCGCCAAGAGATATTTTATTTCTTCCCTTCCCCCTCCTCCCGTTAAGTTTTTGTTTCATCAAGAAGTAGTTTATCATTATCGTCCTTATCTATACGATATCGATCTTTTGTTTTTGAAGTACTTCTTAGCCACAAGCTAGTGGCTTATATTTCCATCCTTTTTCATTAGGTCGTGAGAACTTATGAGTATGTTTTCATTTATCTTATTTAGCTTTCTCAGAGATAACTTTTCCCTGTGTTTTTACTTAATCGTCGTTTGCTGGGAGTGTTTATCACCTTTTTCGTCCACCTTCACAACCAGCTCTTCGTCATATATTTATTTTATTATTTTCTTCCTCCCAATGTTGTTTTGTATGATTCCATATATTTATTATTTTATTCTATCCCATTGTTTATTTATAATTCGTGTATTTATGATGAGGGAATAGAATAAGACTTCGCAGTTCCACACAGTATATATTCTATCCCCTCAGCATAGAATTCCACAAAGTCAAGACCTCAAATGTCTCTCGTATACTTATGTATTTTCGAATGCTTATCTCGTAAATTAGATTTTCGGTGAGTTTTTCAGGCAGTACTTATTAACTTGCTACATGTTTTTATTCAGCTTCGTTGTACACTTCAAAAGGTATTTGGCCATTACCAAATTTCAACTACATATTTCCTAATGACTTGTGTAAATGAGTCTAAAGTTCGCTTCTTTAACAATTTCAGTGAATATGTGTCGCAAATTGTAATATAATTGAGTGTACAACATACCAATTGTGCTACGTTCATCTTTGTATTATATATTAGCTGAGAAATTTATCTTCATTAAAAAGATTGTTAGCTACGGAAAACTCAAAATATCTTTCATCTCTAATTTATATTTTTGATTTATCAATTCCATCATTCCTACTAGGATTTTTACCAGATGTTTGTGATCGGCCATGCCGCTTAACTCTCCTACCATTTGTCTTTTTCGCTAATTTTAATTATTTTGCATTTAATTTCATTTTTGTCTAATTTGATAATTATATATTCGCCACTCAAAAAGCCGCCTTACCAAAGGAATCTCACTTAAAACGAATTCAACACATTTATCTGAACATTTTAAACTTCCCTGTTAATTATTTCTATTTTTAGGGACTGTAGATTTTGATTGCACATATTAGTTTATGGTTTCTATTCATGAAGATCCGAAGACTTGTTTTCCTAGTACGTTAAGAACTATAAAAAATAGATTACTCCTGCGTAATAACTGACATTTTAGTATCAAATCTAAAACATTAACTGTCACAAGTTTAAGGAATTTTGAATTAGATATGGAGAAATATTATATTCTATTTACTATTATATACTACATATCGGAATAAAAATGCATAGTAAAAATCATTCAATTGTATCGAAACAATTATTAGAAACTATAATTTGCTGTCCACTTTAACGGTATAGCTTCCAATAGTTGCATGTTCAATATTTAACTTCATTTTTGTCTGAAAAAATTAGATTTACCATTTACACACCTCATTAGACTAGCATATATTCATGTTTTAAGTATTATTCGTTTTTTTCGTAAAATGGCATTTTATGTTACGATACGATTTTCCGATAGATGCCTCTCCAAGTACTGAAGTTAAATGCCGGAGGCCCCTTTATTCCGAGAAGATATTTTATGCTTTCAAAAAGGAAAAGCGACGTCTTCTTTGATATTTTCCAAGCTTTATTTTTTATAAATCCCTAAATGGGAATATTGAAATACATTTTTATTCCATAGTCCTTCCCCATTTAAGTTCTCATTACCTATATTCTCTATGCTAGTCTATTACTCCGTACGTAGCTATTCAGTTGAGTGAATTGAATGCGAGGAATACAGTGTTTAAGTGGTTTCTTATAGAATATAAAAAATATATCATTCAATTAACCTCTGTCGGACTATTGAGAGTAAAAAGGTATTTTCGAGTACTCATTCATTCAACCCAGGAATGACGTAATATTTACAGCCGGAAATAATACTAATAGAGTCAATAAATTTTTGCATATTCTATCAGTATTAAGATGGACCATGGCTAAGTATAATATTGAAGTCATCCATTTGCGGCTCTTATGGCTTTTCACATGTACAAAAATGTTCACACTATCCCGCGTAACAGTTTATTTGCACAATGAATGAAGTAACTGGCATGATGCGGTGGAATTTCATCATTATGAATATAAAGACGTGCAATTTTCCACAAAATATAAGAGAAATTCCACAAAAAATATTTTGTGGAAAATTCCACGTCTTTATTTTCATAAAGTTTATGCTCATACGCTCTCATAATCTTGATAGCAATCACATTATATTAGAAAATAATCTGATTTCTAAGATCACCAAACTATCTACAATAAATAATAAGATGCTCGCTTTTATTAAAATGCACTTATTTACGGAACCTGGTCGATTTAAAAAAATCCATATCAAGATCATCATAAACATCACTCATAATCATGACAATTAAAATTAAAAGAAATGCATAAAATTAATTTATATATTTTATAATTATGGATTTATATATAAAATTCCATGTTTTAATCGGTATTTTACCCTCTCTTTTTCAAAGAGTAATTATATGTATGAAATTAAGGGGTTTTTGTTACATTTGTGCGTAATAATACACTTTTCAACCCGGTAATTGGCATGTTTGGTGTGGGATAGAGTGCACCTAATAACTTTTTCATCTATATTAGTGGAATTAATTTAAGCACCAAATGAAATCTCTGCTAAATGTTATGTCTTCTCAATTATCGATATGTTATGATATTTATCACTATATGATTAATTACTGTAGAATTAGAATGTAGAATTAATCCCGGAAAAAATATTAAATTATTATTGCATTATTTTAATTTGATGACCTATGTATAATACCAACATCTCTGTAGATCCTCCTTCCTGCCACTCCACATAATAATGCTCGTACGACTTGCTTCATAGATTATTCTCTTTCAGCAAGCATTCATTTCGTTGAGAAAATTTTGCTGGGCATATTCAGTTACAAGGAGAATGTGCCTTTAGAGGGATACTTCAATTTTCCACGTTCCTTGTTTCGCCTACCACCGGAAAGAAATATTTACAAAAATTGTCTTACACAAAGGAAAAATTTCTATTTTTTAAATTACGTTCTTTGTCTGGAATGTAATTTTCCTTTGAGAAGTTTCATTCATAAATCTATTACCTTGGATTTCGAATTCACCACCGTACCTCGAAATAAAAATACTATATCTGTCTATTACCGTCTTTTCGTTTGATCCATGATTTCATTGATCTGTGATCCATCATTTGGACTAGAAGAAATATATTCATTGTATTTTTAGTAGCAAAGATGCTTTCCGCCATTCTTTCCTTTCTTTCCTCCAATAATACGTTAAATTTCTTTTATTGCAAAGTCGCTGCATTCACGTATGCATATCATGCACCAATACAAAACACTTACAAAGACCAAGTGTATTTAAAATCATGACTGATGCATACAAATTATTAGTACCTGCTCTCTATTCAAATGCAAAGAAATCCCCATTATTGCTAGCTTCAATAACAAAAGGCAAGTAATGTAATTGATGGTGTATTATATAAGGAAAGAAGCAAAAAATATCAGAGATCTCTTTCAAAGAATGTAAAGTACGCTAAAAAATTTATAAACACAAAATCATTAAGAAAGTATTTTTCCCCTTACATTGTAATTTTTGAGTAATTTCACATCCTTGGCTCTTACTTATCGTTGTTGTGAATAATAAAATCATTTCCTAGTGCAGTTGCTTCGTTGGGTACTTGTATGCATTAGCAAAATTTCCAAAGTTACTATTTACTCTATCCGAATTATGTCTGTGAATTTTAGGGTTTAAAAATCGGAGAAATGAAATATTCGAGGTTAAAATACACGTCTTTCATTTTTCCGGGATTTCATTTAACTCGAGCGTTAGTCCCGCTCCATCACACAGGGTAAACTGGAATATTTTTCGGGAAGGAGAATAGAAACATAAAACACTTTTCCCCTGGTGCGGATATTTCCCTTTTAATTCCGAGGGACCGCTTCCCATAACGCACAATCAACAAACACGGCTGATTCTAGCACCCAAACACACGCACGCACACACCACGCGAAGCGGAGGAGGAGGAGATAAATGAAAAGGAGAGAAAAATACGGCATGGAAATGGCGAACGTGAGGGCAAATAAATGTGTTCCAAAGAGTCATAAAATTAGGAAATTCGAATTAAGAGCGCAGTCTAGCTGCCTGATCTCTTGTTGTCTGATGAGATACATGTAAGGTTTTAAGCTCCCAAAACACGACCCTTTAATGAGCGTTGATTGCTTAAGCTGTGAGTCGGGATGGCGTGGGGGGGTGAGTGGTGGAGGACTAAAATATTTTATGGGTTTAATTGGGATTACGTGACATTCTGTGGTGTAGGCATGCGGCGGGGGGTGAGAGAGGAGGAGGATCCGGAATAAGGGAGGTGGGTGGGATTTACCCCCTAAAAGTGAAAGCATGAACAGCGCTTAAACGATATAATTGGCGGAATTTCAAGCTGATATTGCCGCTGAAGTCGGGGCAAGGGTACGGAGGGTTAGGGGTGGACTGGGGGAATCAGGATAAAAGAGATTGTTTGGGATATGGGAGAAAGGGGCGGGGAAAAGCATTTTTGTAGCGAAGCAAGGGAAATAAAAGGAGGAGGAGGAAAGTTCAGAAAATGAGGAAATGAGATTTATTCATCCCTTTCGTTTTTTCCCCTACGTTCGTCAGTCTGTTTTTTTCATAAAGGGAGTATTTACGAGCCCTGCTTCGTTCCTGAGGTGGTCACGAGCGTAGTTGGGGCTGATTTTTGGTGTTTGAGTTCGGTTTTCGACAATTGATTATTCTTCCAACTGTTCCTTTTGTGTGTAATGGCTTGAACTGACTGGCAGGATATTGGAAACACATTTCTGGATTTCGCCGACCTGGCTTAGTTATATATATATATGAGAAAAATACGCCATAGGTGGTAAATATAAAATGGGATAGGAATTTTGAAAGAGGATAGGAAAACATATAAAGATGAACTCAAGGGAATAGTATTTTTCACGGAAAAAATATGCCACGACCAGGAATCGAACCCGGGACCTTCCAATTATATGTCGGGTGCTCTTACCATCTGAGCTACCGTGTCACTTGAATTTTCCCGTGAAAATACTCAGTGTGTATTTGGCAACACAGTTGCTCTTTCATATCATGGTAGGAGGGTAGGGTAGGAACTCAGGGAACCCTACCCTCCTACCATGGTGTCAAAGAGCAACTTGAGTCGAACTCAAGAGCTCGAATGAGTTTTCTCATAAACATCTTTATGTATATATATGCATATATGTGTGAGTGTATAACACTAATAATTACAATTTCACCAAACGGAACAACAATACGTATGAATACGATTTTTCTGGCCTATAAGAAATGTGATACAAATATCCTTTTAAAACTAAACTAATAAAAAACTTAATTGTTCACAACGGGTTCGTTCTTAACAGCAAATACCAAAAAATTAAATAGGTATTTATTTTACAATATGATAATAGTTGAAATTCAGGTAGCTGAGAAGAAAACTGCTAAACAAAGATCATTATATTTATATGCTATGAACTTTTCTGCTAAATGTTGACCTATAATATAACAAGTTGAAAAGATTCCTTCACTGTTTATTTAATTTCAAATGATTTGTAAGCAAGTCTGGAAGCGTCATTTAATCCTCTATCGTTTTTTTCAAAGATTTCCGAATAGGATTTTTTTTGTATCTTATAGCTGCATAAATAAAAAGAATCAACCATTGTCACCTGCAAAATTTTTCCCGTTAAAACAAAAGTTTTCTCGCGAGTTATCAATTTTTTTGAGAAAACTCCTTGGACGGGAGAGTGTTGGGGAACGTCCCAAATTGCATGTAGAATAAAAAGGCTAGGTGCAGGATTCACTTTGAAATGAATGATGTTGAAGAGAATGGGATTAGATGTCTCTTTAATTCCACTCCTGAGTTATCGTCCCCATGGACAAACCATGCGGGAGATAAAACATGTCTCGCGATTTATGAAAAAAAAGAAAATGGGAAACTGGGAGTAAATCCGAGCACGTATCAACAAAATCTCCCGGAATATTTTCTGGAGCTGAAGGATGATCCCGTGATTCGTGCTCCTGAGAGAACGGACGTATAGGACTAATTAAAAAAAATATACTCATACGTGAACGGATGAAGGGAGAGTGAAGCTGGGATGGTAACGAAAACAAATGAAGGCGGGGGAGGAGGAGATAATTTTTTAGGTGGTCGATCATCTCTCCATCGGATGACGTCTCAAAGATCAAATAATAATAAGAAGAATGATAAAAAATGAACGGAAAGGGGCGATGGAAAAGGCGTGAAACAACCAGGGTCACTGCGTGACGCACTGCAATCGCCCTCCGTGAGGACGAAACCCCCTTTCCAACCCTTTGCTACACTCCCCACCAGAAGTTTGAAGCAAATCCGAGTTCGGCCGCATGTGCATCCAGTGTTTTCGAATTTCCCCGCACGGCGCGTCGCCAGGTTTGTTTCGCGTTTCACTTGTCATTTTATATTTCGAAAATTCAAACTCGAATCGACCACAGGGCGTACGAGAGGGATGGTGCAGAGAAGGAGGACGGGTCAAAAACGTGCGCCAGAGGGCAGGTCGATGGCCTGGGGGAAGGAGAAATGGAGGGGCAGGGGAGGTGGGCGGGCGAAGGTTTTGCGAATGCGAAAATTTTCCGAATTGCCAGAGAAGAGAGAGAGGTAGAAAGGGAGAAAAGGTGGAGGGAGGGAAATCGCGGGGAGAGAAAACGGAAGCCTTTTCGGCGATGCGAAAATGGAAGAGGTGAAACATGCGACGGAATACGTTGAGATGGAGATCGATATTTAAGACGACGGATAGGATAAATGAAACTTTGCAAT
>WURS02363531.1:0-17525 GCA_011762765.2 Rhinocypha anisoptera
TGTGAATGTATGGTGGTTGCTCACCCCCTGCCACACGCCCTTGTGGCGGCTTGCAGGGTATTATGTAGATGTAGATGAAGTTTGCCGACCCGCCAACGCTTCGAGTATGTGCGGAAACGCTAAACTTAGTACTTCCCTTCAACTCAAACGCAAGTCATTTTGTCTGAACGGACACGCTCCACGTCTGAGCAGTTGCCCGCGTTGTGCGTGGGGTTTTCGAACTCGAGTATCACACGTTGTTCGGGTCGCTGTGGAGTTCTTTTACCAAATTCCGGTGTCGACGATAAAAACGGAACATCTCCCACGTCGGTTCATTCTCGTGAAGAGCGTAAAAGAGTTGTAGGTATGCGACCGTGGTGGCGCGATAGACATCCCCACGGCACGTTCGCCCCGCGAAGAATATGCGGTCGGTTCATTTCACGAGGTGTCGCAAAGCGAAGCTAATAGATTGATCGGGCCATGCGCTTCATTTTCAGCCGCGGTCCTTCCACCTTGCACCTGTTGCGTGACGCAAAGAGAAAATGTGTCCAACAGATTGTGACGTGGAAAAATGGAAAGTGCACCCCAGTGAGTATCACAGAGAACGGCATAAACATCCGTGAACTTCGTAGAGGTCAATGGGCTCCGGAACTGGTGAATTTCGTTCATATGCATCACTTTATACAGATAATTTCAAAATAAGGATATGTAAGATATTTCGTGAATGTTTCGCAAATGTGAAACCTCTGTCATCTGGCATGTAAAAGGAAGGATTAACGGATGCATCAGCACTGCATTTCTACTGAAATTTCTGACTTTCACCCATTCATTATTCGTCCCTTCCTTTGAGTTTAATATACCTCGCCTCAAGCTAAGCCACCAGCATACCCAAGTTGATTGATATTACTTTACTGAATTTCTATGATTTGATTATTCAATCCATAGAAATGAAATCCATAAAAAGCCTGGATGAAAAGTTCAATTTTTACTTGGGAAAATTTAAAAAGAAAAACTTTCATAGTCCAAAATCACCAATCAGGTGACCTTCCACCAATATCCATAAACTTTGAAATAACTCCACCATAAAACATCTCTATAAGTATAGGTAAAAAAAATAAAACGATACGCTGACAAAAAAATTCAATCTTAAAAGTGCAAAAGACCATTTAGGGAGCATAAAATAAATTCAACCTGAACCAGGAAACAAACTAGAAAATTCCTTTTTCCATTACTTTTCGGAAATGATCGTGGAGCGAGAATATGGACACCTGAACTACGGGATTTCTCTGACAAGTGTTGCAAGGAGGGGAGGAATTTAAGCGGAAAATTTAGGAGCGACCGAACGCCCTAGAGGGGTAACTGTTGGTGGGTGGGGGCGTGTTAACTCTCGAACGAGTGAGAAGCGCGATAAACATATGGTCGTGCGGGAAAACGTGGTCGCAAGCTTAAGATTGAATTTAAAAACAAAGTGGAATTGATAGTGAGACATATCTCTCTTCCGGGTTTTCTTTGCCCCTAAACATTAAAAATTCTAATAGTTTTAAATTCAACAACTCAATGGAATATAAATCGTGATTGAATCCATTAAAAATGACCGATTTTATCAATCATAAATTACATACAATTACCTCCGCTCTAATGCACATTGACCTTTTCCGTAACATAACCACTTTCCGATCCTTACGATAGTTATAAGGCGTTGAAATAAAACGGGGCAAATCAACAAAAAGCTATTTTCCTCACGGTTGAATTCCTGCAGTAATTACTTCTTCCAAATAAAGATTAACGATTCTGCCCGAAAGAGATTCCTAACTGTGCGTACAAAGATGAGAGACACTCCTAGATATTAGTCGGTATCTACAATTTAATTAGTGCATGGACAAAATATTAATTATATACTGTGAGTAGTTCCTCGTCATCAGCAGCATGATGGCAGAAATGAGGCCTTAACCTGATGGAAATCCCGAGAAGACTTCATTCAGCTAGTTCACTGGGAAACAACGATTCCTTTTTTACATACTAAGAAATTAGATATTTCTGGACCCTCTTGAGAACACCTCTCACCTGGATCCGCAGACACCTGAGAGTTTGGTGCGGGAGATATCAACTTTCAAGGTGATATATTCTTATTATGATGATGTCATTTGTCAACGTCTTTACGAATTCACCACGTCATATTTATTCGTCCAAAAATACAAACACGGCCATCATTCTTCATAAACACCAATGACGTCACGTTCTTTGCACAACAAAAGCTAATATTGACGCCTTTCGTCACCCACGCGTCCATTTTAACATTATTTTTCAGCGATATCCTTGTACCCGTCAACCCTGAAGGATTTTACTTTCAAGGACAGAAAAGAAGTCTCACAACAGATCACCATAGACGCCTTCCGGAAGATTTGTGTATATAATTTTTCGAGGAAAAAAAGATTTGGAAGGACCGCGTTGCCGGATTAGGAGCACATGATGACCAAATTTCATCGTCGATCTTGACTGCACTAGCATTTTTCGGGAGGGATTTGGGGGAGGGGAACATTTCCTGCCTGGAGAGGAACGGGACAAGCGCGGAGAATAACAAATGCATAAGTCGCATGACCCAGTTGTTCCCTTTACTGCCCCCGGGGCTGGCTCGCCGAGAAGGAGAAGAGAGAGGTAGAATCATTTCTCGCTTCCGTCCGAGTAAGCCGGCCCTCAAACCCACTGACCCGTCGCGTCGGCGGCGTCAAATGAAGAACGGCCGCGCGCGAGGGAGAGAGGGTTGTGACGGAGCAAAGAGGCGGTGACCGAGGAGGGGGAGGGGGAAGGGAGGGGAGAAAAGGGAGGGTGGCGCCGGAAGTAGGCCTTCGAGTGGGAGAGAGACGAAGAAAGAAAACTCTCTCTCCCTCTAAGGGGCGTCAATCCCATGGCGTCGCGCCTCCCCTTGGGCCTTTTGGCCGCCCGTCCACTCTGGAAAGTTTTCATTGAGTGGTTGAACGACGGCACAACGGACAGGTGAAGAGAAGAGACCTCGTTCCGAAGGCATTCGCATACGAGCGCCCTTTCGAGCACTTTTCCGAGAGCGTAATCCAGCACAGCAGGAGCGGCGGGCAAGTTAGGAGAGAAAACCGCCGGTTTAATTTTATGCGCCTCGTAATGATACTGACTCCACATTTCGGTCTCATTTCAGGAAAAGAAGAGGTGATCCCGAACGCCCCAAAGTGTCTTTTCTGCAGTTCGAAGTGGTGAAAATATTCTTAAACTTCTGTTCCTTTGCTCCGTGATTCCATACCACTGAAAAAAATATCGCTCGGTGATAAATATATGACAAAAATACTACACGATCCATACAAACCTGACCATTTTCGACTTTAAATCCAAGCTCTTTTAAATTTCATGTGCGACATTTCATGAAAATTTAAATATAAATGAAAATAAAATATTATGGACATGTAACAAATTGTCTATTCAAAGTAATACTAAATTTGATAAACTCGAAATGACGGCGTAAAGGAAATAAATGCCATTGAGATTAGGTAATGGGAATTTCCAACTCATTTCTGTTGGAAAGAATTCATTCTGCTATATAAGTAACCATAAAGGGAAGAGAAAAAACAAAACATTGTAATTCCACGATATATATTAATTGAAACGACTGGCTTTGTCGAATAGTCGGTATAAGGTGTCGGCGTCGTCAGATACCGAAGTTTCAACGAACCAGGTCGTTTCAATAAATATAATAATGTGAAATGCAAAGATGTGTTGCTTCTCTACATCACGAAGTTCCACAAAGTGGAGCTAATACCATCTAAGCAACCATACTACAGATAAGAAGTTGATTGGAATGAAATTTTTCATTGAAACTGAAACGATAAACCAGAGTTTTTGGAAATAGGACATGGGAATTCAGCTTTGTTTACTATTATCCCATAAAAAATGTCATAGCGACTGGAATTGCAATTTGGATGGCTTCTGAAAGTCTATGCAGTATCTGTGGCGATCTTTCTGAGCAACTATAAACGACTCTAAGCTATATAATTCTATATGGAAGAATCACTTCTGCGTCGGTTACTTTAACTAGCGATGAGTAAATAAAGACCCATTATGACGAAAACTGACACGATACCAATTTCCCAGAGAAAACTTGATAATTATTTTGTATAAATTTCCAGAAAAAGGTAATCCTTTGAAATCTTTTGATAATTTGAAGGGGATTCTTCTCGTAATATAAGGCTCATCTCTTTTAGATGGGTTTTTAAAAAGGTGAAAGCTCGGGGGAAAGAAAAGGTCATTTCAACAGCATTGCCTAATTACAGTTTTAACTCCAATTGCAGTGGCGACACCTCAAAAAGACGACCTGGTGATGTCAGAATTTTTGAACCCGTATTTTTCAAGAAACTTACTGTTCTGTGTTTTACAAGATAAGAAAGATAAAAAAGAGATTCACTACAGGTAAATGTTTACGATGACCATACTTATCTGATTAGTAAAGTAAATTTGTGGTGTACGCCCTCTGCCCGTCCACAATTTTTGTGTAGTTACAACGATGGACAACTATTCTTAAATCCACATAGATTTTCATGAAATACAGTGTTCACTGTTTTTTGAGGACGCATTTCTTGAAACAGTAGAGTGGAGAATTCATGTGTTTGAAATCCCGCATACGTTTTCACTAAAAGATTATCATGGATGAGTAATCTAGAATTTTTGTACATGTGGCGTTTCACTGGAGAATTGGAATTATTGACTTACCCATTCTCCTCGACAACTAAAAATCATTTCAAAAATAATGATAGGAAAGTCTTTGGATATTTCAACCGGAAAAATCTATTGTCGTATCCAAAATGTACAAATGTTTACAAATAGTTTATTTCTGGTGCTATTAAAAAAAACAAGGTTAAGAGTAGAGGCCGATAATTTGAGGAAATACATGAGGCAAAGAGATTGATATAAAATAAAACATTGCTTTTCCTCGGAATGCATTTATTTGAACGACCGGTTTTGCTGAACTACAGCATCTTCACGTAGTACCTTCACTGTGACACCTGAAATCGCTAGTGTAGCGAAACCGGTCGTTCAACTAAATTTATTCCGTGGAAAAAAAATTTTTATTTAACCTTTTAAAAAAAATTTAAATTAAACCTCCGTGCTGGCAGAAACATACATGACATGGAGTAATTCCATTGAGTTTTGGACTGTTTGACGAGGTCCCTTTGATACCCAGATCCAGTGTGAGGACTAATGGTTTAAGATCTTTCGTCACATCTTGAGTGAAGTAACTCTTTTAGAATTTGGAAGAGAGGATTTTTATAAACAATAATGGCAAAAAATCCACACTTCCATTTGACTGGCATTGTAAGCAATACAAAACTACCTATTGCGACAGGAGAGTAATAATTTCTTAGTTTTTCCCTGCTATAGGAACATTGGGAAAATGATCTCATTACAGAAGAATAAAGTGCAATTTATAACCTTAAAGTTTTACGACACCTCATTGTTTCTAATGGTTAATACACATACCACCTGTCACTGTCTACCTGCACTTCTATATTTAATAATAACAAATGTTCACTCTGAAGAGAATGTGAGGGGGAAAATAGGCTGGATGAAGGAGAAGATGGCATGAAATTAGGGCAATTCAGTCTTAAAATAATCCGCAAATAAAATTACTGCAGAGAATTTTTCACATGCTACCTCATCAATCAAATGACCTGTAGACCTAAAATCGGTTTGCTAAAGAGAAACTGAAGTTATAACGTCCAATAGGTTCTGAGTATATGATAAGCAACATCTAGATAACCCAATAAAATAATTATTGATTTGAAAAATACGGTGTTGACAGAACATTAGGAGAGCATTCACAATGCTCATTAAAACTTAAAATTACAGATACGTAGGATTAAACAGACCATCATTCACAAAGTAGGAAATGACGTTAAGTGACTGAATAATATATTTTCCAGCTTGAGATAAGACACTTCACTGATCTAAGATGTGTCACAGGAAACGAACTATAATAAACTATAATATTATCCAATCAAACTAAGACAACTGTTTCATCCTGGCCGAACACAGAATTGAAAACTGACAAAGGTACGAACTTTACTTTTTACTCTGGAAGTCAAAGATTAAGTCTGACATAACGTTAAGCTATTTTTACGAAGTTTTACGAAAACATTTTTCAATAAAACACTACGAACGAACTTCTTAAGTTACAAACTGCGGTTCAACAGATATTAGCTATGTCTGAGCGAAATGGCTTAGGGTTATTTTCACAAATGAGGCGTGCCGCAAGAACTATTTTGATAAACATGATGTAATCTTCTGACATGAATCGTTTCTTCCTTGCCTTTCGGGAGACGGGGAATGCCAGCAGCCCCTTGAAATAAAATCCAAATATGTACTTAAAAGTCCCTGTATGGCAAGGGTGTCCAACTTAATGCATAACGTACCAGGGGCACACTAGGGATGATGGCTGGTGTATTTTTATCACCGCGACAAATTCGATTGCATTTTTACCGGATAACTATCATTACCGACGATTCGAAAATATACCATTGGCAACTATAGCTCCCAAATAAGAAGCAGGTAGGAATCAAATAACTTGTGACGCCTAGATGTTACTGATGTACTTGAACATGGTTAAAAGATACTTATATCAAATTATTGCGATAGTAACCCATAGCAGTGGCTTTGAGGTTAGATTCAGTGAAGTCTAAGAGCCAGTCTTCAAGGAATTATAAATAGGAGTAAGGTAATTTTTAACTTCTCGAATACTCTTTTTCTCTAATGGAGTGGTCAATTTCTGGGATTATTAAAAAGAAAACTTAAATAAAGTTAAAAATCCGTATCTCTTGTTTGTTTTTTCATCCTTCCGTATAGTATGCCTGGTTTCATTACTTTTAAGTCAACTGCGTATTCATAATTATAGTTTGAGAAATAATCTCACTCGTTGCTACACACAAAATTATACAGCCATATACAGAGCTCAAATTGGTTTTAATGTCTATGTCATTAACGAATTATCTATTATTTGGGTGAATCAGCTCATATGGAACAACGAAATTCCGTGGGTGGGTGAATTAATGAACTATTTTAACATCCAGAATGTCAATTCCAAAACTATTTCCTATCAAAGATGCTCATCGACACAAAATATGAAAGGTGATATTAAAAATATACATTACCAGTACTCCCAAGTAAGACGACGGCGACGACATAGTGCCAGACAATCATCTTCGCTGATGTTTCTATTCAATCAGACTTGGAAAGAAGTTAGGTAAAACGGCACTTGGAAACACAACTTAATTTCACCATTGGTCATCACGCTTCCTGGAATATGTTTTCACAGAGGGGAATGGGTACACTTATTAATTTTCCAAGCGAAACACTTTAATGGTTGGATTTTATTTTCGACGAAGGAGATGCCAAAACTCTCACAAGAGGAAGACAATGTCTAAACGCAGGAATCGTCCTCATCATTGCACTCACACCTATGTTACGATCAGCGAGACCATCCCAGCACATACAGACCTCTCCCAAGAACAAGCGGCACTACTACTGATTCACGCGAGGCTCGACACCTACGGTCTCCTGAAACTTTGATTGTATGCGCAGCAGGCGCAACCTACACTGGCGCGAGAAAACCACCAACCCTCGGACCCAGCCTCTGGAACTCCAACATGGCCTCTTAGCCTACATACTTCACGCCGAACGTTTGTTTCTTCAGAGAGAAACTTCGGTATGATTCGCAAGGTTTTCCGTCTCCTCCAATCAAAAAGACGTTCTCTGATTCCCAGCCAATGGTGGCCATCTCGTTCAAACATCCAACTATTGCACTAAAAAGTACCCATATCGCTGCAAACACGCGGTGACTTTCCTAAAGTTATAGTTGTCCCGTGTTATTTCACGAAAAAATGTGAACAATGGATTATTCTATCATTTTGTTATATATCGAAATAGATTCCTTTTGTAAATGTAAACAATAGCGATTTTGGAAGAGGATGAAACCCACTTCTAAAAGTAATGAAATATTTTAGTTAACAAAGTTCTAAACCAGCAATCGATGACGGGTTGTATGCAATAGGATATTTACCCGTTCCACGAAGAAATTACTGCTCATAAAAGCGAATGAAACGAAACACCCACGGTGACTTCGACGACTGATAGCACAATTGAATTATAAAACACCGTACCCTTACCCACAATCACGAAGTGATATTCGTTCATCGTGGACCCTGTCAACAGAATTATCACTTTACTTATTTAATTCGACCATTATATCGCAACCAGCCACCTCACATTACATTTTCATGCCATATTTTGTTTCATTTTATCGTATACAAAAGATTGACATTTCAACAATTATAGTTTAAAACTAATATTGATTACTTACGTTTTCGTCTTGCACACGTTGATATCCGTAATGATATGATGTTCCGTAGCAGACTTCTTATAGAAATATTCTGAAGTAAATCATGTATGCTAAGCCTTCAGGTATATTAACAGGAAGTGAGTCCTATAGTGTTTTAGTGCTGTCTGGTCTTCCGAACCCTTTTTACCAAAACTTCTGTAACAATAAAAATCATGAATGATCCTTGAGTGGTCTATTTCATTATTTCTGTCGTAGCAGAATCATCAAAACTTCTTGAAAGTAATAAACATACTGCTCTGCAATCCAAAAGCTTTGAAACCAAGTCCAAACCTTGAGATGGATTTTGTATGCATAAAAACTATATTAACCCCAATTATACATTTTGAAAAATTTCAACTTTAGACTTAGACCTTTGTCAGAGATTCTTTTGAGAAAATAGTTGTGGAGAAACGGGAGTGAGGATACCTTTTCCCTAACAAAGAGATATTTTCAAAAACAGGAAGAGAATATATTCAACTTCAGGTGATGGAGAGGAACTACTTAAATGAAAAAAGTTTCAAGAAACAAAAAGTACCACATAGTTATTTTTAAAAATGAGTTTGGATGCCTTGGAATGACGAAGACTAATAGCAGAAATCAGCCAAATGAGAAATGCAATTTGTATGAATTGTATTTTAAGTTCTGATAATATGACAATACATGTGTGTGTTTATGTATAGAATAGATAGGATATTAGTATAAATATATACCTCAACCCTAAGGTCAGTATGATATTGTTGTAGTGGAAGAGGTGATGGTTGCCCAGTGGGTAGTGTTTGGCTACTGAATGGAGAACCTTGGTTAAAGGCAATGTTATGTCACTGAGGATCTCAAGCTAAGCCCAAGCTGAGTGATTTTCTGGGTACCATGTCTTCTGGGGAAAGAAAGTGACCCCTCTACCTTGATGTGTGAACTTCACATGCAGTTGGGGCTAAGGAAGCTCTACCCTCACCTATCCAACCAGCCTTGGGGCTTATATGATAAAATCTCTGCTTTGAGTACTGCCACCAATTATATCATTGTGGTGGTTGTCAGATTAAAGAGTGAATGTAGTCTTACCTATAACCAATACATGACTTAAGGGGGTGTCCTTAGTCTCATTTGTAAATGCAATACATATAAAAAGTTTAAAAAGAAAATACCTCACTTTTGAACCGCAGGAAAGATTACTTTAGTTGTCAAAGCAACCTTCACTCAATCATGCTAGTTTGTTACATTTTTAATTGAGGCCAAGAGGAAAATCAACTCACCACTCAATAAATTAGAACTTTCTTCTTCATTTGTCCTAATATTTTTTTATGGCTTCTCCATAACATTCACTTGTGACTCTCTTGGTTTACCACTACTCATGCACCTGATGCATGAATCATACAAATCTGCATGGTGACTCATCTAAATAATCATTTACAGCCATATGGATCCCCATGTAGTTTAAGAGTTCACCTTAATTATGACATAAAGAGTTAATATTATTGTTTCACAAATTCGTTTTGTAAAAAATATGCTTTGTTGTAATTTCTTTAGACTTGTATTTTGTATCAGGAGAATGTTAAATATCTATAGTGTGCATGGATGATATTCATGTAAATCGTGTTTGATATGAATATCTCACCACTTGGAATAATTCATTATAATTATGTATGTGAAAAAAGGAGATGAAAATATTATGGGTTCTCCACCATGCTGCAGAGTTGGCCAGCATTTGCATATAGGAGTCTATAATCAGCTTCAAGGTGAATGAATTAACTATATGAAGATGATACCAAAGAAATGTTGATGTTGGCCAATCTGGTGGGAAACTCAAGAATGCATCTTCATTTTGGGAAAACAATTTTTACAAAAATGTGACCCAAATAAATGGGAATCGGGAGAGATAAGAAGGTATCTAATAATTGTCTATTTAGCATGTTCCAATCAGGTTTCAAAGGGGTTCAATAGTAATACCTTTGAGTCAAAAATAAAAAAGTATCTACAAAGCAAACTTTAGTATCCCATTGAGGAATAGTTGAATGAGAGCATAGATCCTAAGGGGTGATGAATAATACTATACATTGACATTGATACTATAATCTACACTATACTGAATATAAGTATATGCAACAAGAAAAATAATTCCTTATATCTAGTACTAATTAATGTCAATGATTTTTAGGAAAAAGAAATTACTTTCATTATCTGTGAAAGGATACTGGTGTTTCTGTAAAACAGTGCTACAGAAAGACCATCAACATCAAACTAGCATTTAGTAAAAGTTATTTAGGACAAGAAATCAGAATTTTTGAATTTTTTGGAACAAAAAATATTACAAGCTTCACAAAAATCCCATTTATCACACCAAACAACTTCAGTAATGTTTCTAGGTACTTATGAACTTTTCCATTAGCTTTTTTCAAGTTTTAATTTCCTTGGATTTATTGCACCTGCTATTCTGTATAATATGATCCGGCAGAAGGGTAATTCACATTGCCCATGGCACCTGCCTCAGCAAAAACATTATATATCTCCTCTCCTGCTACCTCTGCCCAGCATTCTACATAGGCGATTTCGCCAGTTCTTTGTCCATAGCTTTTCTTCCAAAGCCAAACAGTTCTCTTCACTCTTGGTTACCACACACTTCACTATCATGACCTTTCCTTCAACAACTGTTTTTCCCTTGTCATTTTAGAAACTCTACTTGAATCCGCATCCAGCATAGAGGTAAGTATCCACAATCTCTCCTTCATTCTCGCATTCAGGGGATTTGAAGAGCCTGGGCTTAACATCCACCATTAAAAGACCAGCATTCCCTCTCTTCTTCCCCCACCCCCAATTCCTCTCCCCTAAACCACTCTCACTGCCTGTGGCTGAAGCTAGTCTTCTTATATAACAGACGAAGGCTGCAGCTGACAGCCAAAAGCTCCTGGTAGAACAAACGAGTATCTCTTTTTGTGTTTTTCATGTACAATATGTGCTGTACAAAACCATATACATTGCTCCACAGAGCCACATGGTACCATTTAGCAATCTTCAAACTTCTTAGATATAACAGGAAACATAAGAGCTGTTGAAAATTAAATCATAAGTTTTTAATATTGTGAAAAATATCCTTTCTCAAAATATTTACTGCTGCATTTTATCTAGACTTTTCTTTATTTTGCTTCTTAACAATTAATTGTTTGCATAATTTATATTAAATATTCATAAGTTTTTTGTCTTTTCATTATTATGTAAGCATGGATGATGACTCTGGAATCATGGCTAAAGATGATCTCATAGTTTCATTTTTCTTAGCCAGTTTAAACAAACAACCTCACCCTCTTTGCTGAGTGAGGGTGATATTTTCACCCTTATACATAGTCTTTCATTTGTATCTTATGTCCTATGTGGTCTTAAGACTAGAATTAAAAATTTTGGAGCTAGATAAAGGGTGACTTCTTCATTCATGATGGAAGTAATTTTTCATGACTACTTGTTCAGAGAGAAGTTTTATTGAGTCAGTGAATAATTATAATTCATGAGATAGGCCTGCTCTATGTCACTAAGGAAATATTTTTTTGTATTAGGGAGAGGTCATGGCAGACCGGTATATAACCCAGCTACTTCTGAATAAATCTTTCTGGTTAAAGCAAGTTTATTCTAAGTCTGGGTGTTTCCATTTGAGTCCCTTAAATTCTAATTGAAATACTTTCAAGTTGATTCCAAATCTAGCTCCAAATAGTTATTTCCCATTCAACCCATCTACTGTGTGTTATGCTGTGAACATACATAGAAGGGATTACCATTTGATTCCATTATCCACCAGTTGGTTCTGTCTGAATCAAGTTTAGAGGCAACTAGGTTTTAAAAATAATTTTCACTAGGGTGGTCAACTTATCCTATGAACTGCAGGGATTTGTGACATTTGGTAATATTTATTGTTCCAACATACTTTTTTTCTCATCAGTTTATATGATTCATTGATAATATTATGTAGTTTTTCCTGTAACTGATCTACTTATTAATATTTTTCCTGTCTCAATTACATCTTAAATTATTCAAGTACATTAGTAGACTAACTGTAATATAAACATTTTAAATTATGAACCTAATCCTGAGTTAGAAAAACTTAATACTTAATCGCAATGTTCAATATTAGTGTTAATTCATCGGTTAATTAAAAAAATATTCATCAATGAAAACAGCCTGCCGGGTTAGCGTGCTTGCCATCTAATCCAAAGGTCATGGAGAGCCACCCAGGGCATGGGTATTGTGTTTGTCCAATCGAGTTTTTCTATTATTTTTAAAGAGGAGCGAAATGACATAAGCCGTCGAAGCACCCTATAAATAAAAATACGACTATAATTGAAAACATTAAATTTGTTTGGGAAATTAATATTCCCACCTTTTATGCAGAATTATGGAATCCTGGAGCAAGTGGCTACATAGTGTGCCAGATGGATACACAACCTTGGCCAAATGAGTACACAAATGCCATTTTGCACACGGTGTAGACTTCCTCTTGGGCGTGTCAAGGTAAATGTAGATAAAAGTATTTACTTACATGGATAATCGTTTCTAATGCTAATAAAAAACCTACCTTTCATCGATAGGTGATTGGTTGTTATTCAAGGGATGTCTTCCTTTGGGTATCTTTTATAAAAAGGCAAAATACTATTTTCATGCAAAAGAATTAACTTTCACCTTATGAGATTGTTATATTTTGATATTCAGCAACCTTGTTGAACAAGTTGATACAACATAGATTTTTGGCACCCCAACTAATTAGAGAATAGTTAAAGAAAAGTGGTAAGGAAAAAATCATGGAAGTGGTGGAGGATTGAATACATTCTACGAAACATTAATGAGTGGTTAGGTCAGAATAATGACTGAAATATATTGTGTGGAAAAGGTATTTGTTTACACCGATTCGTCTTCATAAAGAGGAAGCATTTTTGTTCTTACTTGCATTTTATGTTAAGGTAAATGTTTCAAGTCACACGGATTACCAGGCGACACTACTTAAGTACACAAACGTAAGTAAAGCATGGGCATCTTTTGAGATGTACTTGTCTGATACTTTCGAGTAAATGTGAATCCTACCACCAGCATAAACACCATACATACATATAAAGCCATGTACGGCTGTCATTCACGTACGCTGAACATAACCGATATTCTCAAGCATTTTTACAGTATGGATTACTTGGAGAAACCATTTCCCAAACCAAGAAAATCAGTGAATTAAAATTCGTTTTAACTTAACTTAAATGATTCTATACATCCCACAACTTGAGCCTCATTTTGGCGGCAATCTATAAGAAAATGACTGCCGAAATGCTAAATTTATACAAAGCACTATGCTAGATGTAGATGGAAGCACAAGCAGAAGAAAAAGAAATGAGTAAAAATGGCCACCACGGAGACTATTACACGAGTGTGCGAAACACCTGGATGCAATGCTCCAGCGAAATTACAATGTCCAACTTGTTTAAAACTAGGAATTCAAGGATCTTTCTTCTGTTCGCAAGTAATGCCATTGTATTATAACATGTATGGTTTCGTCTTGATTGTGTTATGAAGTCATTAATACACTGGGTAGTTGTGAGCAAATTTGGTGGTGCTATATCCCGTTCAATTCCACGCGTTCTTTTAACTTAAAATAACTGAATTGTGTAATAATTGATAATCTAATTTTATGCTAAGATTTAGTGAGATAAAATTGAATTTGGAAGCTCAGATGTGCTTCACGATTACGCTCTTAAGGCAATATTAATTGAAACTATGATGTCAGCTGTGTAGGTAACTCAGTTCTATTTCTAATGTGTTAATTATTGATTTTTCCATCTTTTTAGGATTGCTTTAAAGGGAATTGGAAGTCTCATAAGGTTCTGCACAAACTAGCTAGTAGGTATATTTTCTTAAACATTTGTTAGAGAACTCGTGAGCTTTTTATCGAAGTGGTATTAAATTGTGAAGTTATCATTAAACTTTGTTGACCACGTTTCTATACTTTTGGAAGATATTATTCATCATTAAAATAATGTTTCCATTTGCAGAAGGTGAGGGTGTGGACACCAAAGATGACCAAGATCAGTGGCCTGAATGGCCCAACTACAGATTTACCGGTACGTACGTGGTCGACAGTTACTCTCTCATTTTGATAAAGATTCTCTCCTAAATTCTTAATATAGATTAGAATTTGCGGGTTCCCTCGAAGTTAACTCTAATGTTTTCATTATATAGTATTTCATGTGCATCTTTAAAGACAAACGTAATTTTTCCACAAACTTTAAAATTTTACGTTGTTTTCCTGTATATTTGGTAGCACTCTTCAAGGTTCAAACAGCTCATTCTATAAGTAGAAATGCATGAATACTTTTCTGGGGTACATAGTATTATGTGATCTGTTAGCTTTGTCTGCCACGGCACATTCTAGAAAGGACATATAATATAGCATGTGCTCCGTTTCTTTTTCCAAAATAAAATACTTACGTTAGAAGACAGGGATGAAAATGAAAAATTATTGTTAGAAGCATTTTCGCAGTCCAATCATATATATTCTTAAAATTTAGAGAACTTAGATCATTTGTTTTAGTTGGTAAGTATTATTTAACTTTGTTGACTATGGAGTAGCAAGTTTGTGATTTGTACACATTAAAATTACCTAATCACCGATAAAGTCCGTTGTTATAATGTATTTGTGTGGCTCCACCTGCATGTGCACTTGAACTTGTAATTGTGTGTTAGCTGGTTATTCACAAGGGAAATTGGCATGGAAAACTTTTCTGTAAACTTTTTCCGGCATTAGAAAACTTTTGGTGATTTGTATTTTTATCATTATTAGATGATCTAAAGTTCTGTATGTACTTTTTCTTAGTTGTGTGATTTGAATGTTTAGGAAAGCTCAGACCTCATGCACAATCGAAAAGGAGAACGGTACCAAGCCACATTCCTCGTCCAGACTATGCTACACATCCTGAGGGGATACCATTGTCGGAGCAGAAGATGAACAGGGGATCTGCTCAGATAAGGACATTGACAGAAGAGGATATTGAAGGAATGAGAGTATCATGCAAGGTAAGTTTTCATCCCACTGGTCATAACATGATAACTTAATGCATCAGGACAAATCAGTGCATGTACAGAGGTAATTGTTATAAAAAGTAGCTTTTTGTGTGATTATTTAATTTCAAGAATCAACAGTTAGAGTTTTTAAATTGAAGTATTTAAATTTTATGGCTTGAATTTGGTTTATATGCATTAGGATGACTAGAATGACAAACTACCTCTTACTTTATGATGGTTTCATTCTGGTTGACATTGTCTGAAAGTTCTAAAATAGTTAGGTTTGCAAATATATGAATGATGTGAACAACAGAGATAACCTATAAGGAAAACATTTATAAATTAATCTGTTATCTCAGTGTGTGATAATATAGGTGCTTGTGATGATTGTTACAATAATTATTACTATTGGGTACACAAAGTTTATCCTTAGGGCACTGCAACATACCGTTTCAAAAGGCAATTGATTTGGTTTGATAAAGTTTCACCACCACCACAGTATGCAACCTGAAGGTCGTTGTGTTAAGTGAGGGTAGAGCTCACCTAGTACTAAGCCGTGTGGAAATTCACACATCAGGGTAGATGGGCCAATTCCTTTCCCTGTGCTGCCTGTGGTTTCCCATGAAGATGTGGTACCCGAAGAATCACTCAGCTTGGGTTTTACTGGAGGTGTCTGTAGGGTCGTCACCTGGTCTTGAATCTGTGTCCCCCGCTCAATAGCCAAGCCACTGGGTTACCATGACCCCCAAAGTTTCACCAATGAACAATAATAATTTGTGGCATTTATGGAAGAAATTTTTTAAAACAAATTTACATACTATATGTACTAACTTTGAAAATAGCCATGATGTCTTTTTATTATTAGATATCTTCATATATTACTTTATTTGTTATTGCATGATACTCTCATTCCTTCATTACTTTGTGTTTAACAATAGGTGTTTCATTTCTAGGTATGTAGAAATTAGTTACAATTGCATATATTATTTAGGTGTTTCATAAAGAAAATTGATTATGCAAGTTAAAGGGTGTGAATGAAAATTTTTTATTAGGAAGAAATGTGTATACATATTCCAAATGTGTATCTATATTCTATTCTTCTGAGTTTTAGGTAAACTTGACATTAATTAATTGATTATTGGTAATTACCATATTCCAGGTATATTATGATGGATTCTACAAAAAAATCACTAACCTTCCTTGCATTTAATTGTTATTCATCTCTATATACTCCATTCTATCTAAAGTCCTTAAACTTCTTGCTTTCTTGTATTTCCCCTAACAACTATTCTACTCTACAATCCTTAACATTTCACCTTTTTTCTCTGTTCATTGTACTTATTACCTTTGCGACATCCATATTGTAACAACCTTCACTCAAATGTTCACGATGCTTATTAATGTACAAATTATGAACTGTGAAATGTCAGACTCCATAGGAGAGATTTCACAGATAATTTATTTACACTATAATTTATTCACACTTTTACCTTAAGTTTCTGTCTTAAATTCCCTTTTTTAATAAGCACTCTTTGTTAACTCAGTTCCTCTTCTAATTTCCCATCAGCGATGTCCATTTTGCTTCAAATACTTCCTAAATACATATTTAAGTTTTTTTTAATAATTAAATTTTAATCCAAGCACTGATGTTATAATGTGCACATCAAAGTCTGTGCCATTTGAGTATTTGGTTTAACCAACCAATTTAACCCTGTACCCAAACTATCTCAGTTCCCTTTAAAGGAGTCATCCATACATCTTTTACAATTTTTTAATACAGATGTGTCTAGAAGCATTGGTGAAAACAATCACCATGTCTAACTCTTCTGCCTAATGTTGCCCATACAGATTTTCCATTTGTTATCATTATTTACAACACCTGTGTCAGATACAGTATTAGGATGAAATGCCTATCTATCCACTCCATCCCTATGTTCTGTATTGATGAAGGGTAATCTACCGATTAAGGTAGGTTTTTGATGAGCAATTACACCTAGCTATAATCCCTCTTCAAATCTTCATACTTCCTACCCCCTATCATTCTCCTTATTCTTTTCCTACCCCTACCCCGCTTTCCCAACATTCTGCCCTCTATTACAACCTTTAGCAACCCATTGCCTTTGAGTACACC
>WURS02363642.1:0-17524 GCA_011762765.2 Rhinocypha anisoptera
GAAATAAACCTACATTTTTGTGGAAAATTGCACTAATTTACTCAACATGTTAAAATTCCACCACATCATGCCTGAAACTTCGATCTTTCATATTCAACTATCTCTTTCTCTTAATAGTTTTTTTATTTTTTACAAATACTACAATCATCTTTTTAGTAATGACAACTGTACTCTTTATTTTTTATTCTTACATATACATTATTACCTGTTTGGACATAAGTCTTATGTGCCATTGCAGGAACCATTTTCTTCATTTAGGTTTTGTTTTAGCTTTAAGGATTCATTGCTGTCTCCCTTGTAATCCAGTTTTACTTCTGGTCTTCTTCCGGACTAAGCCTTGAAATGAGATACTTCAGGGTTTTTTGATTATTGAGTGGAATCCCAAGCACTGCTGAAATGATCTGGCAACAAAGTCATGATTTTGGAGATGATCATTATTTCCTTATTTATTCATCCAGGCATGTCAGCTTACACACCATATTCATTGATATTAGTGTTAACATCTTTGGATTTCGAAAATTCGAAGGTATAAAATCCTTGAAACACTTCTGTTGACCAGTTTCTTTCTTGTAAATTTTCAATAGTTTACCTTAGCAGTTTCAGATTACATCAAACACACCTTCATGATACTGTTTATAGTCTTGAGAATTATATGTGCTTAGTTATTGAATTACCACTATTCCATTTTTAAATTTTATCTTCATCATGACCACAGCTTGTAACAGAATGTCTCATCAATTACATACATTAATTTCTTGGGTGCGATAATTATTATTTCAAAATGCCCCATAGGAAATGTGCTCAAGTCCTTGAGTTTTTGTACACATGTGATGTCATTGCTGTCCACTTTATTTGAAGCCAACTTGTTATGCACCATATTTTTACTGTATTGTTACACTAGACAAGAGCCAATCCTGGGCCCATTGCTACTCAAGATTAAGTAGTTTATTATTTTATTATGCTTTTTAATTGGAGCACTTGTGGTAATTACTGAACAGCCATCTTGCCATTTTAATAGTTTATTACATTGTTATAGTTTCTATTTGTTATGGTTGTTACTGCAAATATGAGTTAAACAAGAACAAAGGTAATAAATGTAGAAAAACAATACTACACATTTTTCTATTACTAACATTACCAAGTTTCAACAAATAGTCCTCCCTGATTTCCATCGATGAATGGCATCAAAATGGCAATTAGGTGTCAACCCAAGTAAGTCAGCAGGAATTTTCTTTTTTTTTTAAATGTGATACTCTCAACTTTTCATATACTCTTGCCAATGAATCCATACCCCTCATTAAATCTCATCTTGAGGTCACTCTTAACAAAAAACTTTTGTGTCATGAACATGTCAAAAGCATCACTGCAAAGGCATAAGTAGTCATAGGCATGCTTTACTGATGCTATAGATCCATATGGATTAGAATCGATTCTTTGTTACATTCTACTGATTCTTGATTACTGCTCACCCATCAGGTCTACAACTTTCCCCACCAACCTCAATTAACCTCTTTAATTTCTTTCAGACAATTGTGTTATCGTGTTCCCTCCCTCAGGCACTGCTTGAACAAAGAAATATTATCACACCTTGTGCTACCACAACTCACCCAGTGCCATTTAGTGTCTGACATGAAGTCAAAAGTCCTCATGAATGTAATCTTCCATTCACACCAACTCCTGTCTTTCCTGTCCTTCACTACTTGCAGTACTCGCCTTCTACACATCACAAAATACTGACTATCCATTGCCTTAAGTTCCTCATACCTCCTCACTTTAACTCTATTGTTATTGAGTGTCTTCTCGCCACACAATGCCCTCATGTCGCTCCTAAAACATCACTTCAGAAACTAATCTTTGTAGTACTTGTTCCTTCTCAAATGTTATCACTTGTTACTCCTGTATCCTACTCACTTCTTTAATTTCTGTATTGTTATTTAGTTTTTAATTTTATTTATAAGACAAAATGTAAAACTTTGCTGAAGTTGTGTTATTAAATAAAATCATTGAAAAACATATGGAGTATTCGAAGGACATATTTGCATGCTTAATGGATTTCTAGACAACATGGAAAATGAAACAATATCTCGTCTGCTATACTGATGTAAGTTGATCATGATATATAAATGATGTCAATTGGGTTAGACTGGTTGGTAGCCAGTTACCAGCTAATCCAAAGGTTACAGGTTTGAGTCCATGGCCCAGGCCATTGGGTTTGTTTATTCAATTCGAGATGTTAACGAAGTATAGTCATCAATATCCGAAATAAAATGCGCTACTACTTATTATAATGATAATTCTTTTGAGTTAAACTTTGAAAAATCATACCACTCAATGTGAAGAATTTGCTAATTTCCATTTAGGTACTTTGGATGTGGAAGAACCATGTTCCCACTGATGGGGAAAAATATCCTAAAATGATAGTTACATAGGAACTTATAACTAAATGGCGAGCGGTAGTCCCATTCGTAACAGTAGACTGTCTTGTGAAATTTTGGTCGATAACTTGTAATCAATCAATACAGAAAATATTCCTATTTCAGAGAATAATAACACAGAATTTAAGCGGGTTCATTGCTTAGTAGTAGTTGGCCTTATGGGCAACACAACTTAAACATTGGCAGCAAACTAATTTCCTCTTTTAGCTATACAACCAAAAACTGAAAATCTTGAGTAAGTAATGAGATATGAACATCACATCTTTCAAATAATCTAATGAAAATAGCATATACCTGAAAAAGCTACGTAAAAGAATTACTTCCACTGGGAGCCACTAAGTATAGCTCAGTTTCATTTATATAAAATATCAACTTCATCGGCAATAAATTAGTCAAACGCGGGCTCATTTTCGGTAAAGTGAACTAAGGAGCAAGAATACGAGATCAATACTTTATTTTCTCCATTACATAAGTCACCGCTAGTGTACTTCCAAATTAACAATATTAAACACATTTTATATGAATATAAGCCACCCCCACGATACCTGGGTGGTAAAACAATGTTGGTAGCAGGGAGCAGTCATTGAAGCGAAGTAGGAATGATTTTAAGAACAATATATATATTCCAAGTGTGATTATATAATTATTTCGCAATTCCTATGACTCCACACGCACTTCTAGCTCCAGCGTTGCCAGTAGTTTTGCTCAGCTCGTGCCCCCCTTTTCCAAGGTCGTCCGGGTCTGCATGCACCTACCAAACAAATTTTAGGCTTTTACTGTGCTCATTTCTTATTTGCCACACCATGTAATGTAAATAATACTTGTCAACTTACCACCATAGTTCTTCCAATAATGCTCATGGAGCCGGAGAGCGATATCATTGAATCTGTTATATCGACTTGAGCTTTTCCGTCTGAGCCGGCTTTTACATTTCCCAAATCTCCAACATGTCGTACTTCGTCCGTGGGACCCCCATGCTCTTTACCATGAGGATTGAAATGAGCTCCGGCACTCATACATCCTAAATGCAAAAACCTCGCATGTAATTGCGTTTTGGAGGGTAACTTCTAACTACAGTGGAATAACACATACCATTGGTGTTATCGCCAAATTCATGCACATGAAATCCATGAAGACCTGGAGCTAAACCTGTGAGCTCTCCTGTTAGTTTAACCGGTGCATCTTGGTTCTATATAAGATGAATAATATATAAATCAAGGCATTAATGAAACGGAAATATCAAACCATCAAAGATACATACCTCTTGTTCGAAATGAACGGTCCCCTTAACTACTTCACCGTTAAGAACACATACGGCTTTAACAGGCATTTTCGGTAGATTTTTACGAAAATTTCACCAGATTTTTACAAAAGCCGTAGGCAATGCGAACGAGCTGATAAAGGTGAATCAACAACTCCAATAAACGGACTTGTACCAACTGACGACCACTAGAATGCCGGGATCGGAAATGTGCAACCAGGAAGTCACCGTAGACTTGCCTTTTTTTAAAGGTAGCCTCTTTATCTCAACTAGCGCCTCTGTGGTTGTAACGGCAAATTACTGCGATATACTTTTTCCAGCTGTCGTAATTTTGAATTCGGTAGGGGAACGAAAGTTTCATGAAGTTTTTAAAAAATTGATTGCAAAAATATCAAGAAGTTTCTCTTCCTAAAATTTGACGGCCTCTTTTCATCACTTAATAATATGTAGATTCATAGTGTCATTGTCGTTGCCAACATATCCTCTTCCTTAAAAAAAGTAAAAAAATTTCAGTTACTTGAAAATTTTTTACCTAAAGGAAGAGGCTATGTTGGCAGCCGAAATGACGCTATTGATCTACATACTAGTTTAGAGAGACCTAGGTTAGAGATCATTAATGATCTCTAACCTCTCCATATTTACAAACTCTTAACCTATAGTCTGGGTTAGGTTATTAATGAATATATAGGAAAACGTAAATTTCTGATTTTGTAAAATTATAATGTTGGTTAAGTGCATATTTTGGAACATTATATTTTTCGAACTTTCTTATTCGAATTTTTAACCCCAATCTTCAACCATACATAAACTTATTGAAAGGACTGTATAACTATGGCCATCTACATCCTTAGATGGAAGTTATTAATCAATGTTTTGAAAAAATGTGATACTAATCCCATTACTTAAGTAATGGGATAAAGTGTTTTTAAACACTGCTACCAAGATAAAAGAACTTTAACATGAATAGTTATAGGTAATGAAAATTATTCCGGTTTTGTCATACATGCTTCCAAGCATCTTGTTGCGAAAGTCGATGCATATATGCATCGATTTGTATGTATACATTTATATTCGTTCCGCCATCCAAAGGTTATGATGGTTGACATTAATCACTACTAGAAATTATAACTTAGCCTTCTTAAGTTTGGTGTAAAATTAATAAACCTAATCTTCCGCCTCTACCTTGCTTTGCCAACATCATACCTTCTAACACTCTCAGAATCCCATAATCTCTCCTGCCTTTCAGTATCATCCAATAACTTTCTAATTCCATTCTAATCTTAAAACTTTTCCATTCTTTCGACTTTGGTGACTTTCATCTTCTCCACCCATGCATTAAAAAGACTCCAGTTTACATTCATCCTCCTTCCTCCATGATCAGGATTCCATGCCATATAAGGATTTCCTCCATATTAGGACTTCCAATAATCTTTTAATGTCTTTATAAAGAGTCATCATCAATTCTCAACTTCATTTTTTTCTTAAATTCTCAATTAATCATTGTATGACTATTGAATTTGATACCTTATCACCTTCAGATAATTTCTTTATGTGATTCAAAGTATATACTTGACTTTCAATATTGAAACCATGGTCATATAATGAATCTATTACGAGGAATGAAAAAAGTTTATTTATTCTTGTCCATCATGGAAAAATTTCACTAAGTGTCCAAAATTTAACAGCCTCAAAGTTTGCTGCTATCAATATCAGTAGCATCCTGTCTTTCGGTGTATTCATGTATAGGTGTGCATAGCATTTGTTTGGTTCACCATAGTTGCTAGATGGCAGGCCAACAATAAGAGGAGATATCTTGATGCTACTCTGCCATGCACTTCACAATGGGACTGTGCAGAGGCTGACAAAAAGTTATGCAATTAGCTAATTTTAAAAAAATTTATTTATTATTATTTCCACATTAATAGTGCTGAAATGATACATTTATTTTTCATGAAAATGTAAAAAAAATTATCATTATTAACTAGTTCAACTTAAATAAAGTAAAAAAAACTGCATATGAATATATAAAACAATAGCTTAATGTTTTTTTTCCTAATTTGGTACATTTTACTTACCCACAGCATTTCTTGCTAGACCCCTAAAAAAAGGTTAGCAGTAAGTGTTAACAAATATCATAATAGGGTATTGGTTGTTTATCAAGGGAGGGGAGGGAGCAAGGTTGGTAAAATTGGTGGAGAAATCGAATATGGATCAAAATATGTATGTAGTTTTCTGTGGAATAAAATCTAAGTTAAGAACTATATTTTGTGTCATTATGGAATCCCACCAGGTGACAGCCTCCTCAGTGAATTTTTTTTGTAGTGTTCAAGAAATTGCTGTCCAATGAACACAAAATGGGATGTCTCAAGGGTTTGTCCTTCTGTGTATTATTCTCCCTTTCCAAATTTTCTTCTTTAACATGTGTTTTCACCAGTTGGTATTTGTATATGGTAGAGATATTTCTGATGGTGGATGCTGATGTCACAGAAAGTTATGTGAGATGGTGGAAGTGAAGCGGATGGAAGAAAAGGAATTGAGTACTGTCAGAAAGTTTTTCAGCAGTTCCCCACCATGGAGCCAGATTAGGAATACAGTTGCCCATGTATCCAACTCAAACTTTTAGTTCCAGTGACTGGATAGTGAGGAAATCCTACTCAAGTTTCCCCATAAACAAATTGGGATATTAAGGTGCCATCTACTCCCCTTCTCCCAAAAATCGCCAATACTGGGAAACAGCCATTTTCCCAGTCTCTCTTCACTCAAGAGAATGGCAATTGCCAGATGCTTTCCATCAATTAGTAGTAGTATTTTTATTGTTTTGTGTGCTTAAATGGCGTAGGTTATTTTGCACCTCTCCGATTCAACACCTATACCCAGGGTGGGACTGGAACTCGATTAGCCACCAAGCACACTACCCACCAGGCTAACCTGGTTGGCATTCCATTAATTAGTCCTCTTGAGTGTGCCTGTGATATTGCACTTTAGAGAAGCAGGTTGGAGATATTTTTTGTACTTCTACCTCATTGTAAAATCAGCATCAATACGATTGAGAAAGAATAAAGGTGATTCTTTCTCAATAAGGGTTTATATAGGACATCCAGGTTTGTCAAATTGTGTGTCTTCAATCAAATTATTAATCTCTTTAATGTAGATAGCTTAGAAAAGAGAAGATGTATGCTTTATTCAATATTTTTATATAAGATTATTAACGGAGTATGCGATTGTCAGATTATTGCAAAAATTGATTTTTATGCACCATCCGTGTACTGCAGAGGTAATAAACTGTTTGTTAGGAAAGGGTGTACATAACAGAAACTATAATGTGGAAATGCAATTCTTGTAACAATGTGTAATAGGCAAAATTTATTTATTTGTCCAAGGATTGGTGTTTTGCAACATTTATACAACAGAGAGTGGAGACATTTGGGTCATGATAAGAATATTTATAAGGATTCAGAGTGAGTTTAAGTGATTCATAATGAATGGTAAGTATTTACAATGGTTTGTCTTGTAATTTACTTTCATTAATGTATAAAATAAATAAAGAAATAAATATATCCAATGCTGGAAATACTTTTCATCGGCAAGTAAATTTTTATTTGTAAGATTTTACAAATATTGTAACAAATAAAAATAATAAGATTAACAATGTAAACATGGAATGTCAATTTGCTCTTGTTCTAATGATACTTTATTTCTGTAATCACTTGGTATTTTGAGGATGAATATAAAAAGCTCCCATAAATATTTATATGTAGTTTGAAATATTTGAGCATGCTCCTTTACATTACTTACTATGTATTATAATTCAACAGAAAGGAGTGGCCCACATCCTCTAATTCACCGTAACACATTATCTCTGACAGCAATCAAGATATACATATTCACCAAGCATACAAAATATATATTTATATGGAAACATAAAATTTCACTGTAAAAAAAAATTCAACAGAAAATTGAATACTTTGACAACACTACACCATTGTGACAATTCACAGCACAATACTCTAGCCACTACAAGCATGAAATACACAACAGATTGCAATCTCTATGAGGTGTTAGAATGAATGCTTGGCAAAAAGGGGGCAGAGGAAGAAACAGTCATTTTTAAAGAGTCTTTTAGTTTAACAGTCATTGCCAGAAGCAAATGCAAGGAGGTTGCTGCTTCTTGTAAAGTTACCTGAAATATAATAAGCTGTATGAGTTTAGCATTGGCATAAATACACAAATTATCAACCTAAGTTAAGACAATGGTGCCACAAGGAATAATGTTAACTATTACCATCCACCTTTTACATTTTAAGTTGACTAGAAACAAATAATACATCCAAGATTTCTTAAATATTATTTCAGGCACAATGAAAACATATGAGGGACCACAATACTTACTAGTGTGTCTTAAATGGTGAAAATCAATTTCAGATATATTTATGAAGCATAGTGCAGTATTAAATTCACAAAATCAATGTCATTCCATAAAACTATTAATTTTACAAAAGCATTTTGTTAGAATTAATACAATGACACCTCCCTCCTTTGAACAGACATCTAGTATGTAACACAAAGCTTTGACACAATGTTTAGTGTTGACTGAGGAAATAAATTTAATATCCTTATAAGATACTTCAATGTCCCTACAATTCTTCAATGTATGATCATTATGTCAATGTTACTTATACTGTAAATAAATAGTTAGTTTTGAATACCTCACCCTTTTTACAATATAGAAACTGGTTTTGACACTTTAACATAATCAATTAGAGTTTACAATGGAAGGGCAAAATGCGACACCTTATATAAATAGGGCATTAAGGAACAGAGAGGGGGGAGGTGTAAACAGGAGTAAGAGGAGAAATGAGATTTATAAGGAAGAAGGATAAGGTCTGAGGGGTAAATATTCAGGGATGGGTAGTGGAGCAGGGGCAATAGACATAAGTTGCATGCACAGGTTGCATACACAAATGCACTTGATGAACATGGTACAAAATTTAAAATTCTATTAAAAAATCCAGATTACTACATTTTAAAATAGCCTAGATAAAATTTAACAATCATGACTGATTAAGTACAGGTTTGTCAAAGACAAATTGTTATTTTTAAAACATTAAAAAAACTGAAACATTACATGTAAAATTTTTGAAAATGTATGTTTTGTACTGCCTGCCAGGCTGTTAGTAATAACTACAATGTGTCTACACTAATCACAATGTACGTCATGTTTCCATTATTTTGATTGGTTAAATTCACTTTTATAACCAGGTTGCTAAATTAACTATAGAATTAAGGTATTACAAATTCTGTGATTTTAAACCCTCAAAAGTATTGCTTATCCAAACCCCAAGTTTTTGGCCAAACTTATGATCCTAATAATTTTCAACATACATTAATATAAAATGGTATTGCTCTATTAGTTTTTCTGTAGTACCCAGTCAATGTGCCACTTCTGAAATACTTTAAAAATCACAACTTATGATAATTTTTTCTAGGCTACAATGCTTATGAAAGAGTTTTCATCCTTAAATGTTTTACAATGACCCTTCCATAAAGCATCACATCCATTTCACTCCTGCTTTCCATTCCCACCACTCTTAATTATCTACATAAAGGGAGCATGTCATCTTCAAACTTATTACCCATCTCTTGAAAATTGAACAGCAATTATATGAAACATTGGTCAGAGTCCCATGTAAATCAGGTAAAAATACCTGGAAATTTGATACCGAGTGAATAAAAATAAGAATAAATAATAATAGATTGTATAATAAATTGATGATTTATATTTTTACTTTAGACATGGAAAGCTGCATCAAAAAGGGAAACATACATCTGATATTATTTTACCTGTGAACGCAGAAGTCCTTGATTAGTCGCATTGAGATCCTTGGTAGCACTGTGGACTGTATGACTGGCCAGTTCTGATATATTACGATGTAGAGAGATGTTCCTTTCTCCTAAAATACAAATGAAAACCATGCAATGAAAATAAAGTTAGTGGAGGACAAAAAATATATGCACTAATAATAATAATCCATTTATTTGTCCAAGGATCTGCTGCATATGCATACATACAAATATAGGACATGTCAAGGTGAGTTTGGAAAGACTATAATACAAACTGGTTACAGTTATGGAACATATCAGACAATAAGACTTAAAATTATGGTTCTAAAAATTCATTCACAGAATTAAAGTTTATCCTTAAGGAATTTAGATAACAATTTCTTAAAAGTAGATGTATGTTCTTCATATTTGATCTCAGGAGGAAGCCTGTAAAAGAATAATAAACCCATAGATTTGGGCTCCCGGGCAGTTTTATGTGTGTCCTGATAGATTGTTGATGCAGATCTTTGCAGGGATCTTGTGCTATACCTATTATACCTGTTGTTCGGCTTGTACTGAGCAATGTTGCATGTTACATTCACGATAACAATATAATATATATATACATGAAAATGGTGACACACCCAGTTTTTTAAAAAGAGGGCGACAAGGTGCACCACAAGGAGCATTAGTCATAAGTCAAATTATCCTTTTTTTGGGTTTTAAAGATTGTGTCAGCGTGAGGAGAGGAACCCCAGATCAAAATACGAAATGTCACAAGAGAGTAGAATTCTCCATAATAAATAGATACTAATACATCAATATTTACTGTGTGTCTAATGTTTCTTATTAGAAAGCAAATGGAACTTAGCTTATCGCTCAGTACACACATGTGGTCATCCCAGGAAATGGTTCTATTTAAGGTGACTCCTAAAAATTTAGTGCTGGAGTTTTGGGCAATTTGCTTACCATCAATTTCCACTAAGAATTCCACAGGTCTTTTAATTTTTTTGGAAAAGTGAATGAGGTTGGATCTATCAATGTTGAGTTTAAGGAAGTTGTGGAGACAACACTCATGTTTGATCCGAGTGGCGCTGCCTGTCCTACGATAAGGATAAGATGTCCACTGAAGATGCTGACACGATAACATTTGTGTCATCAGCATTTAATACTATAATGGCAATATTAAAATAGACCCCAAACAAGTTGACACAGCAATAATACAGCTAAATGTGCCTAAAACTAGTGTCATGGACAATGAAGTAAAACAGGAGTATGAACTACTAGAAGAATTAATGGAAACAATTAAATGGTAGGGGAAAAGTAAAAATATAATATATTTTATTGTATTATTCAGTGACCAATTACATTGTATACGAGTCATCAAAAAGAAGAAAAATAGACAGTTAAATATGTAGAATACGAGAACATAAAGAATTACAAATTATCTATTAAAAATTCATCCAAAGAGTAGTAGTTTCTCTAGAAGGTACCTTTTGACTCTTACTCTATGAAATTAAGTGTGCTGACACAGTTTGTCTAATTATACAGTAATCTATTGTAAATGTGTGAACCCAAAGTAGGTCCCAAAGGGTGATCTGAAAAGTTTCCGACCTCAATGTGAAGATGGCAGCACTCTTAAGAAATAAATTACAAAATTTGCAATTTCCACTTTAAAAAAACTTCTTCTTTATTCCGACATGTTTCGGTGCACTACACCATTATCAAGACTTTATCAAGGAATAAAGAAGTTTTTTAAAAGTGGAAATTGCAAATTTTGTAACTTATTTCTTAGAGTTAATACAGTGTTGCATTTTGCCTAATACCCAAATAGAATATTAAGTCAAAATTTCTGACGGAATTTTTAAAAGGTAAAACAATTTTATGTTAAAATTGTTTCCTCTTTTTAATGTTAAAGTTTTCCTTGCCCTCGACTTGTGCGATAAATTCCGGGCTTTCCAGGGTTAGATTTTAAAAAATATTACTCAGACTAACAAAAATTTTTTTACTGAGATACTCCCGGGATAACGTTGATGTTGCCATGAGCAAGTGGCCGAGACGACACCACAATCAGTTGACTGCCAAAGGATATGCATGATAGTGTAAAAACTACTGTTAGGAAGAAGAAATGGGTTACTACTAAATCATAATAGATTTCACGGTTCAATCGCCAGTCTGCGGTAATATTTTTTGTTTACGGTTACATCCACAATCGTGTTCCAGTGGGATATTTTCTGTCAAGGGAAGATAGTTTAAAATCCATTTGGGTGCATTTTTTAAAATCTGGTGTATTATGAATATTATTTTGGCTATTTAGGAAATACTTGTATTTGATTTGATTGTGATGCGTAGGAGGATTTCAAAAATATATTTTCGTTCTCTTCCCACTTAAGAGGGACATTTTCCGAGACATCAGTAGTGTGCGTCGGAACGTGACCCCTACTCTGATCGAAGGAGGGATAGAAGAATTCTGACGCCATCAAGCTGCAGAGGGCAACGATTCCAAACTCGGTTGCCTACTGTTAACAAAATATCACCGTTGTAAGGACTTTTCTGGGTTTATGAAAATCAAAATGGGTACTTTTCCTGTCATACTTCTGTGAATTCGAGTATTTCCATGGATGAAGTGTTTGTGATGCGTCTGCTCCATTGAGAATATGTGTTTTCTTTAGGGATTTAATGAAGACATTCATATTTTATGGACAGTTCGTGTAGCCTTTTGAAAAAGTTATTGTCTCAGGCGTAACTTTGTGGAAATCACTCTGCATATTGGATTAAGAGGAAAAAACCTTGTTATTCCACCCAATTTTACTCGTATTTCACACACGACCAAGGTTTCTACAGGGTTGTCATCATCAGGTGAATTTTGCAAAACAACACTCCTTTAAATACTCATCCAAATAGGGAGTGGAGGGTTTCTTGAAGTGGAAAGGGTTGGGGGAGGAAGGTTGTGAGTGGATAGAAAGGCAAAAGGGAGGGGAGGTACAATTATAAGTGTCACAATGTACCTAGGCTGTCCGCGATCGTTAATAATGGTTCGGGGGTTAGGCCGGTCGTGGGGGGAGGGGGCGGGGAGGAACTGGGGTGAAAGAGTGGCAGGTCAAGGAGGGGGGAGTGAGAAGAGTACAAAAATTTGTTAACAATTTTGTCTAGTGATCTCACACATTTTAAAATCTCCAACTGTTCCAATTCATTAAATCTTTCGCCTTTCTTTTCAATGTGGAGAATCTCTGGTTCAAAGTCAGTATGGTGGTCATTATCGATCAGATGATTGGCGAAGAGAGGTGCAAAGTTTTTATTTCTTGCACAAGCTCCTTCATGCTCTTTCTTGGAATTCTCGTCCTGTTTGCCCGATATATTCGGCCGAGCACTCTTCGCACTTTAATTCCAAAGTACTTTTGAAAAAGGATTGCATTTTATGAGTAATGACTTCGTCTCCAATATTTGAGAAGGATCTCCACGTTACTCGGAAATCGAACCTGTAAACCATCAAGAAAGTACCCAGAAAACAAAATTATGTACGACTTGAAAAACATCGAAGATGACCTATGGCTAAGGACACCGAGCGTTATTGCATTCAGTGCAGTTGGGGTAGATCTCAAATAGGTCGCGGAGAAAGGCCGCATAATGGAAAACAGACTCAAGAAATACAGCTGAGCAATCAGGTTCGGACAGCCATGGGAAGACATCCGTGACCGAGAATAGCCTTTAGAAGGAACACAGCAGTAATTTCGAAGAGCAAAATTTGGTCCGCCGGGCCAATGGATATTGGGGCCGCCTGGTGAGGAGGCAGTAGAGATAAGAACAGGAAAAGGAACAAGTTCAGCAGCGTCTGAGGCTACTCACGGAGTAACGTTCGGAAGCCAGCACTCCGTAAGATGAAGGTAGAGAGAAAGAGAAATAAATTGGAACGAAGGAACTAGGGTCACATGGCTCAGGAGATTGAATTAGTGAATTGGCCATGTGGTTACAGGCGTTTTTTCTTGGTCTTCACTCTAAACCCTGAAGTTGAAAGATGGGGAATTAGTTGTGAAAACTTTAGTGTTCAAGAACATAACCTTGTGGGAAACCTAAGAAAAATTTCATTCATTCCCTCTCACTTCACTCATGCTTCCAATGGTAGTTATAGTAAGCCATTGATAAAGTAGAAAACCTAAAGGAGTTAGTCATGCGTGAAAGTACGTTGCTAATTTAGAAGGAGAAGAGCACCCGTTTGGACCTTGCACATTGCGACGGCATTTGTAGTTGTTTTCATGCATGTTTGTAGTGAAAATTATAACATTGTCCCGCATGTTGTGGTGGATGTTCTAGTATTTTATTTTGCATGTGGATTGCTTCATTCTGAGGGCAATATGTCTCTTTAAATTTGCATTTTGGAGTGAATGTGAATGTTTGGTGATGGCTCACCCTCTGCCGCACGCCCTTGCGATGGTTTGCAGGGTAATGCTTAGAAGTATAAGTAGAACCTAATTTTTTCGACAAGACTAAAAAAAAATACAATGATTAAGAAAATATTACATCAAATGAATAGATATTGTTCCATAAGACCATAATGTCAGACTTTTTGATGCTTTGTCTTTATAAATTATTGTTAGTAGTATGTGAATTATCTATTTATAAGGTCTCGACTAAGTCCATCCCATAGCATTGAGTATTACGGAGCTTATCCGGAGAGAAATTCTTGATTTTCCTAGGTCTGCTAATGATACAAGCATTTCAAAGATAATTGAGGAGAGATTTTTTGCGAGATTAAAAACCTGAGACAATACGAGACAATAAGTTACCATACATGATTTTTTCTAAAGTTCCGCTGCTAGAGGGGCAATTATTCGTTCAAACACGGCCGCAGCTCGTAATGTGAAGTTTCTAGGGAGGACTATGAGTTATTTATCCGATAATTTTCAGTAATAAAATATTTTATTGCATGTAAAAAAAGATAATTCAATAGCTCAAGTGATTCAAGTGTTTACCCTGCAAATTACTGCGATGGAATAAATGTTTAACGCCACTCGCTTTTCCGGTTCCTCCTTTTCTCGATTCCTCGATTTCTTGTTTGCACGGGGCACACACTGATGAATAAATTTCGATAAAACTGATTCCCATTTTCGTAGCAGAAGCTTACAGTTTTGAATTAATTCAAGGGGAGTTTTTGCCGTATGTAGTGTAATAATTGAAATGGACAAATATAAATAGCATTATTCACATTTAAAATTTTTTTAAAAAGTTTCACTTATTTCTGCTGAAAGGTCTTACAATCTCACACTTCTTTGAAACCTACATTTCTACACTCCAAATCAATAAACTCGGGAAGTAATTCTTGCAATATTTTCTTTAATTGACTGTCGTAACATATTAGGCTTATTGAATTCTATTTTTGGCGTGTTAGTGAGTTATTATTTTCAAAATCGTGAAGCGAGAATTTCAACTTCAAGAGTCGAAATATTAATACTATCCTCGCAGAGTTATGACGGGATCGTTCTTCCTTCAAAATCTTCCGTTGTCGGAGTGATCCGTATGGTGTTTGGCTTGAGTGCAAGAGTATGTTTTGTGGAGGCGTTCGTTTGGGAGCGTCTCACTTCAGATCCGCTGTCAGCCGGGAGTCGCCGTTGATTCGCAGTGGGGATGATTAATTACGGGGAGACATGGTCACAACGGCGCATTGCACGTCGCCTTAGTTCGACGTCGGTGTTTCACGTCTCTGGAATCTGCCAAGTCTCTTAATGTAGCGACTGTGAAAACGTGGGTGGCTATACACCGGTGACAGCTGTGCATATTTTACGCAAAAATAGCGACGCATATATAAAAAAATAACGTTGAAAACGCCAATAAAAAAAACGGATAAAAAGGAAATTGAAAATTATATCCTTAAAGGCAATTTGTTAAAATGATAAGTACCTGCGATATAACAGCAAATGTACTACCAGAATTCTGTAGACCAGGGATTTAAATGTGTTGCATGGCCTATGATTACACTATCCTTTAATTTTATTGATTATTATTAAATCATTTTTACTATTCTCGGTCACTTGACATCTCTTTTGTTAAATAACTTCAATTAATTCCACTTTCGTAGTAAGGGGTGGATTCTATATCATTCTTAGTAAAGAAAAAGTATAAATAAGGAAGTAACTAAGTGGAAAATTATACTTTTAATAGAATATATTAAATGAAAAATTAACCTTCAAAAATGAAAAAATCATTCTCAGTTACTGTCTATGATATTGGTTGCTTATAAATCAAATATAGTAAACGCTATTTTTACAGTCACAAAATAAATTTGATAGCATGTATCTTATTACACTATTAGGCCCTATATGGCACATTAACCATAAGTCCAAGTTTTCAATTTAACAGCCCAATTCTTTTATTTGATTGAATTCTCCACTTTTACGTACTAGAACGGCGAGTCCTAAAGGTATCCACATATATGCGGGTAAATTGGGTCTTTATTAGAATCTCCAAGCACAAAATCTTCATGGAGAGGCTCAATTCCAACGGTAGCGTAATTGAAAATGATTTCTGTACGTATAGCTAGAAAGTTCAAGTATATTTAAGTCTCAAAATATATAAAGTTCAAGGTTACAGGCATTACGAAATACCTTATTTAGGGTTTCAGTTGAATTTGAGGAATTTAGAACGCCCAAAGTTTGATAATTAACAGCTTGTCCTGTTTGGCGAGGGAATCTTGTTGTCGAGGCAAAAGGAGCCATCTCATCCTCTCGGAGTTCAGTGGATTCCTTTCCGCCATTCATGAGAACCGATTGATTAATTTTGGTGATTTAAAACCCTCTTGTCCTCTGCCAATTAACGGTAGAGGACCAAGTAAAAAATCTACCCGCCTCCCATAAGATCCATTTTAAGATAATTATTGATTTTTATTACGTTCAGCGTCTAAAATATTTCTTTGAACATTGAATATTTATGGACAAATCGGTTTTACGGTTTTGGGTCTTTGTAAATTCCAATAAAATAAAATTTTTGGCCCAGGTTTCAACAATTAGTGTCCTTTTCAACACTGTGTCATCCTGGAAATGTAATAAAGTGCTAAAACTTTAGTTTTGAAATTAATTTATTGTGCAAAATTTGCGTAGTTCATTTATTTTTCTTCAAATTGTCATCAAATTTATTTTTGATTGGCCATAAAACATTCATCTCTTGATTTTTTTGCAGGGAATTTCGTGTCGTGGAATTTATTTCTGGGAAGGGCACGCTAGTTTTAAAAATCTATTTGCCAATCCATTACGATGAAGAGTCGATTACCCTTTGCGTCGCTAGTGAGTAAATATATCTTTGCTGTCCCAAGGAAATGTTGAACCATATTGTCAAGGTGAAGTAAGAATTTTTAAAAAGCTCCATATAAGAAGCCGGAAAATTTCGAAATTTTAATTTTTTTCTTTGTATTTATCTGCATCCATTCGAGCACAGTTTTGAGTAATTCGCGCATGTAAAAATTTGTTGAGGCCTTTCATGGTTTTTGCAAGTAACATCAGTCTTTTTATTCAACTTTCTTTGAAATTTGTGGATCAAGTCCCCAGTCAAATGATTCTTTTAAAAACTTGATTTTAAGAAAGTTGGTGGTGCTCAAGTTACATACTCCCACCTCGGGATTCACACAAACAGTACCTAAATAATAAGAGGTTTCGTGCTCAGAAATTTTAGACGTGGGAAACGAGTGATGTCAAAAGAACCAACATTCGAGTGGGTGGTCAATGGTGACTCTTTGAGTCTTACCTCGACATGTGTGCTGCATTGGCGTACCTTAATGGAAAGTTGGAACCGTAATCTATGAGGAGGGAGGCGGGAGGACGAAATAATACGCTCGGAAACAAAACTCATTTTTGGAATGACCTTTGTTCCGCACCCTCGCCTCGCATGGCACATTCGCCGGGAGGGAAAGAGTTGAAAGGTCCCTTGAAACCAAAACCCAAGACGACTGTGAAGAAGAAGTTACCTGAACGCGAATATCCGGAGAGAAGTTAAATGCAGACGGGGAGCGAACGGGAGCAAG
>WURS02363752.1:0-17523 GCA_011762765.2 Rhinocypha anisoptera
GCATAACCCTTCAAATTAACTCGAGTTTGACCTCGGCGGCTCTGCCGCCGTTTTTTACAAGAGGCAGACGGCGCTTTAGCGCCGTCCCTCTTGTTAAATTCATTATTTACTGCCGTGTTCTAATCTCATTAAAACTATCTGTAACAATATTTTTAAAATCGTTAGTGTGAGTTAAGAAGACACTTTTAAGCGTACTTTTTAAAAACCATGTTATCCTCTAATTGACTGTAGTGTTCACTTTAAATGCAAAACTTAAGTGAAAAAACATGGGCAAAAAAGTTTCCAATAAAAACATTGACGATACTTTTGAGCAGAAAAACTTCACTGACTTTCTCTAACTTTCACTTAGAAAAAATACATAAGGGGAAAGTCCTAGGTTAAATCACGCCTATGCTGACATCTGCTGAACGTGACGCAAAACATTACCAAGGGTCAGTAATATAACATTGGCCATTCATGTGTCCAATGTAAATCATGCAAACACATGCATCGAGGAAAGCAATTTTGTAAAGAAATCTTAACTAAATTCAAACTAAAATTTATTTTAAATTTTATAATTTAGATTAAATAATAGAGTAATAGATGATAGTCATCGACGTAGAAAACTGCAAATCTTTTCCAAAGCCAAACTATTGAAAACTAAATAAAGTCTCATTGTAAAAACAAATAATTAATCAATCAATTTATAAAATAAAATAATAAATAAAACAGATGACTTCTAAATCTCTGAATTACTGTCACAAAAATTCAATTATAAAGGGAAAAAATGAAAAACATTTGCCATTAATATTAGCAATAGTGGTGTGTATAATTAGTGTAAAATATAAATATAACTGTTCTATTTATTAAAAATATATTTAAAAAATATGAACTAAGGAATAAATAAATGACCACAATTAAATCATCTGAGTTATTAAGGTTTAAAAATTCATCAATAGATGTCGCACACAGATGTTCAACAAAAAAAACAGTAACTGAAGTATAATGAGCACTAATGCCATCTACCGATTTGGCTTGTCAACGAAATAAACGATTACACTCTAGAAATGAGTTATCTACCCCAAAGGTAATTTGTGAATTATTAGAGCCCCTCATATCTGAAGAGCAAGGGCAAGATTGAGATAGTGATGGAAGACTGGTTTGTGGCGCAAGTCTGTCGTCAGGCGCATGAAATTGATGATAATCTCCATAAAAAATAAACACAGAGCTGAAACTATGTGAAAGTAAATGGAAAGTAAAAGATGTAGAGCAAGCGCTACTCGATTGTCCCACCGACCCATAACTCTTGTTTCATTGCAGATGATGTGAGCCATCACCATAATCTTTATAGCACTTTTATGCTTATATTGTCTTGTTTATAGTCTATTAGTCGCCTTTATGGCCAATAATAACATTACGATTGAGCATTTGGCATATGCAGTTTGCTGACTGAACACGAGTGGGTGCTCGCTTTGACATGACTTGTATCCACATGTTCTTCACTATCCTCTCACTATAACTATATATTGTTCAAGTCTCACCTAATTAATAGTTCATTTTTCATTTCAAATACCAATTTTAATTTAGCACTAAAAACAAAAAACTAATGCAAAAACATAAGCAAATGCAGAAATGTAAAAAACAGGAAATGCATTGCGCAACGTTGTTTATTTATTTTAATAATTATTTGTAAACAACTTTGAATATTTTCCAAATTATATGCTAACAAAATGGCTACACAAAAATATTTATTTTATGTTTGAATTACTGTTTTTTTATAGCGGACAGGCTGCGTTTTCAACCAATGACGGAATAAGTAAAATAGTCGCCATTGTAATAATGTAATCTACCGGTCACGTGAGCACACTAAAACAATGCGACTGCAGTACCATACCCCCAAACTCACGGGATTTAACTGTCACGCATGTAACAGTGGTAGTACTAAATATAACAGCAGGTGGTTGTGGTTTTGGACTTGATTTGGTCTACCAAACTTAGAAGTGTTTTTGTCTTTCACTTTGTTTCGACAACAACGCCCACTGAACACGCGCACTACATATTCCGCGCTTTTTAATGTCCACTTGACACCCACACTCGAATAACACTTTTATGCACGGGCAAAGAATAATAATAACGGGTGCCATGAGTCATCGTGCTTGCGCACTATAATAAGTGTATTGTATCGTGCCTGGATTCTATGGCCAAGACTAAGCAGCAGTCTGAGAGCCATTCGAATGAATATGGCCAGACACTCTACTGCAACAAAAAACTTTATTGTCCAAAGAATCCAAAGTTTGCTAATTAACTTCTAACTATTTTTTTATTTAAAGACTTATCAAATTACAATAAGCAGAGAGAGAGAGAGAGAGAGAGAGAGAGAGAGAGAGAGAGAGAGAGTATTAATCATTGGCAGGAATCTGAGGTCTGCGGCGGCACCTTGTGGCAAGCAATGAGACTGCTGGCGTCTGCTCTAGAGCATATCAGCAGAGCAAATGAGATGATTATGCTTAGATGTATGAGCGAGGCGAGCTAGGCAGATGTGGTGGCAGACGAGTAGACTGGCTAGAAGGCTCGCGGAGAAAGAACAAAGAATAAGTGGAGTTGGAGAGACATCAAGTGGCGACGAGGCGACTGGCGCCTGTCCGCTTCGTTCGGCGATGCTCGCAAATTATCAGCTCGACCTCCTGTCGGACGCACTGTCGACCTTCGCGGTGAGCTAGCTCACTTTCAAGAGTCCAGCTTGCTCACCCACTTCACATGATCTATACATTGGACAAGACCAATTCTGCCAAGTGGTCAATTGTCTTGATTAGCTCCAATGGACCACTCAACGGTCAGCTCCATTTCCTCGATTTGCCCAAAAGGGCGGGGCACACCTAATGATCAATTTTAACTTGCACTTTTATTATGCTATATTTTTAATCATGTCTTTTTTTTATTTTTAAATAATAATTCTTTTAGGATTAACTTTGAACATTTTAATTGAAGTTAATTGATACCGGCTGGATTAATTGAATTAAAATATTGTTTAAGATATTGTTGAAGTTAACTGTCCTAGGTTCTAACAAAAGTCCTTAAGAGGACATATGAATACAGGCCATAGTCTTGATTGTATCAAACTGGCACACAACAGATTGACACGTCATTGGTGAGAAGCAAGATGCTGAGTCACATATAACTGCAATTGGTGCTTATGTCACACTTACAATGTCATCCTTTTCAAGCATTACAATCGTATAGAGTCGAACCACCATCCACAAAGTTAACCAAGACAACACTCGAAGTGTGATATAAATAACACTTGAGCTAATACATATAAAATGGTACATCGCAAGTGTATCAAACAGCAATAAAAAAACTTAAAACGTTATGATTTGAAAACGATTGGATAACTTTCTAGAATGAACTTGAATAGACATCCTACTCAAGTGCCTAAAACGCCAAGTGTAAAATCTGACCTCGTTTGTGACTCTTTGTTCATAAGTATGTTCTGGGCTCGTTAGTACTTCCTTGTACCGAAATAATTATTTCTCTCCATTGTAATTGAAAGCAATAGGACAAATGTAATTGAATTATTCAAAGTTCAAAATGATAATACATTGAAATATGCGCATTAATTGTCTAACTAAAAATAAAAATGAGCACTTCAGTCTAATTCAATCTATACAAGACAAATTGAGATTGTTATAATAACGATAAAAATACATTTAAATATGATTCTAAATTAAATCAGCATTTTTGTTTGGAAACTTTATACTTAAACTAATTTGTGTTACAAGTTTGGGAAGTTACCTGTTTAGAATTGTGATTTAAGCATGTTTTTGTAAAACTTTGCAATAATAAATAATTTAAATTGCATATCTTTGTCAACTTTACTCTATTTGTTTTTGTAAACAGTGAAAAAAGAATAAAATAAGTTGAGTTATCTTACCATATTACTACAAGTAATGAGATGTAAATCATTAATATCATCGTTTACATAATTTGATTTTGTGCGAAAGTCTAGGTCTGCCATTCGATCACTGGTAATAGTAGTTCTTTCACTAATTAAGTTATACATGGCCATTTAGTGCTTTAATGTTTATTAAATCAAACTAAGTGATAACCATTTTTCAAAAACTAATAACGTACGTTAATCTCATCTGTTGAGAAGAGAGAATTCATTTTTTTGCGAAAGTATAACTGACGAGTACCTAACGAGACATGCGGCAATAAAGTAAGGGGGCATGGCAAATAATAATAGTTAGTCTTATCTTTATGACTTGTATAGGCAGCTACAAGATGGAAGTAGCGTCAGTGGCGATAAGTAGCCTCGATTGCTGGTGAGGGATATCCCCAGACAGTGCACCGACCACGGCGGCACCACTGGCCCAAGCAAGACAATGCTTTGAATTTTAATTAATACCACTTCCTAACACGGAGAGCGGTGGTAAGCTGGTCTCCACCGGCCACCATTCACCCTGCCATCCAATGTGCCATCCACCCTGCGAGTGTGCCATCTATTCACAGTGCACCACTCGTGCCAGCTGCTCGCCACACTGAGCGTGCGCGCCAATCTAGGCCTATAAAGCGCTAGGACAGTGGACCTCAAGTCCCCGCCTCTACTCTCAATTCACTTCTGCTCGGGTTCTACCATTTCTACCTACCGGTGCCATATCGGATATCCTTTCCACCATTGCTGTGCCAGTTTGTATCCACAACGCAAAATGTGTTCAATCTGAACTAACCACTTAATCAGGCTAGCATCTTAGCAGGGAAATGATAAATAGGATGCGGCACTCTTTTCTATGATTTTTTTTGATTCTTTTAGAAAACAATGAAAATAGAAAATATTTAAAAATTTAAACAAACTTCACCAAAACATTTAAAAATAATACTAAGTTTTGTAGAATAAAGAAATTATTATATTCCAACAAAAATCTAACGACAATCTTGTGGTAACTTTTAGAATGGAAGAAAGAGTAAACATAACTTTATCAAAAAAACGCTGAAAACTTAGTATTGTTTAATAAAATAATGAATACAAAGGTTACACTTTAAAAGGTGAGTTTGAAATCTAAGTTAGTTTTTCAAGTTTAGCCTTTTTTAGCCAAGAGTATAGTTCGCCACTATCCGAGACCAAACCCTGTACCCCTTTCATTATTATTTAAAATGTATACATATATGTATTAAACATTAGTATTTTTACAAGTCATTGCAAAGTTATACAATTATTTTCCATCTATTATATATTACAGTTGCACCCCGGGAGCACGCAAAGAAAAATAGAAAGGAAAATCTGTTGTTGCGCATGCGTTGCTCCTTGTGTTGTGTATATGCTTTTAGTTGCTCTCTTGTGTGAAGTTCGGTTTCCTGGGGCTATAGTGTATAATATTTTTATATAAATTCATCTCTAATTAGAAGCTATACTGATATTAAGTTAGTAAGTTATTAACATAAGGTATTAAGTTAACAAAAAAAATCATAGGGAGAGATTCTTTAACTTCTGTCCACTGTTTAAGCAATACAATTTCTTCTCTGTAAACATCTCTAATAAAATAAAACACATGAAAAGTTGCAATAACTTAATAATAGTAACTTTAAACTCAACATTCAACATATAATAATACTGCAAAGTATTGGTTTGAAACAATTATTAATTGTTGCAATATTTTTTGTGTTAAACTGAGATAAATAATGATAACAACGCTAATGATCTGGTTTTAAAATTTCTCCTAAAAATAATATCAAGTCATTTCTTTCAATAAACTACTTCAAAATAATTCATGTAATAAATATATCAATTAAGCGTTTAACAAAAGTTTATTATAGACAATAACCGAATAAATAACTAAGTCTCTCTCTCTCTCTCGCTCTCCCTCTCTCACTAACAATCGTGAATAAAACTATAAAAAGTAAAATATGAAAAATGAATTAGAAAATAAATGAAAAGATGACTTACAAAGCAAAAGTGATGTCTAGTGTGAAGAGAAGTGATGGAGGCAAGGTTAGAGACGGGCAAGTAGGTATGAGAAGTTGTGCGCAAGGCAGGTGTGAGGCGAGTGGCGCGAGCACACCGAAACGGCCAACCTGGCCAACTTTCGCCTTGACAGCAGCCTCACATTGAAACTAGAATCGAAAGTGAGCAGCTTTATTGCACTTGCCAACTGTTTATGGCTACTTTGGGCTATTGACCGGGATGGTCTACTTCGGTGTGCTCCACTTTGGCAACTTGCTGCTCTTAAACGTTTTATGACAAAACCGACCGACCCGATTCGCCTGGGTCCGTCAAGCGACAGGCCAGCATGCGACACTTTTATTATTTTGAACTATCGCTACCCGTCGATTCAGACGCGCACACTCTGCTCTAATTAAAGTGTTCAAATGTTGCGTAAGTATGACCCAAGCGCACCCCCTAGGAGTCTAGCCGAGTGAAAGTGTTTAGTGTTTTATGACGGTGCCGGCAACGCGCACAATCTTTTTATGGTGAGTTCTGCTTCCAGGTCTACAATTCTAGTCAGCTAATGCTACGCCAATCAACGTTTGTTTGGCCTGCTTTATCAGACTTGACTGTAAATATTTGGCTTAAGCCAATTCAGTCGTCCTTGTCCTGACCTGCCATACGGTTCCCATAAATCGAATCTATGCCGGGGTCAAACATACCAATTGTCTGATGGCCCAGGGCGCAACTTGGCCCACACAACGCGCTCTATGTGGGCATCGTGTCACTTGGGTGCACAACTCGACACTTTTTCTCCACACTTACTCTTTCTTTTTTCTTTTCAAATCATCACAACATACCAAAAATTCTAACACCAAATGCTTTTGAATCGACGCATGTTTGGTTTGATGGGCAACTAGATTAACTCAGTTCGCATCACTGTGATCTCACCTCCGCACTTATTCTACAAAAAATACGCTTCCGGCACCTAGAGTTCATTAATGTACTTCTTTTGGGTGTGTCACTCGTGTGTTTTTTGCGCCTAACTCAAACCATAGATTAAAGTTAAATGAATATAAAGTTAGAAATGTAGACAAAAAAATCAACCAGACTAAAAGCTAATTTCAACAAATTGACTACTAATAAAACTTTTAAAGTAATAGTTAAAATATTAAGTAAAATGTACAAACTAACGAATTGTTTAATTTAATGAGACCAATGAGTATGATGTCATAGGTTGGCACAATTTCTTGTGCGAATAACATTGCCACTGGCAGTGGGAACATTGTGTTCTATGGGGCGCATTTATGGTGCCATAAAACAGTAACAATCATGAAGATGCTCTCTTGTGATTATCACCGCCAGTGTGCCCTCCTCGGCTAGGAGGTAAAGCTAACTTGGTCTACTTAGAGCAGTACTACAACCAGATGGAGGGAATGATGGCGAAACTGGCCTGTCAGTAGCAGCTTGCAAAATGCGCCAAGCGTGAGGCCTGGTGCAACCTTCACTCTCTTAATTGACTCCAACTTTTCCAATTCATTCCCACTCGCACTCAGCAGCGCGCCTTTTATGACTTTTTTTACTAACTTGCAGACTCAGGGCGAAGCGACAATCTCATCGGAGCAAGCAGTTAATATGGCAGCGTCATGGTGCACTGATCGACCTCTGTTCCCCACTGTCCATACATCCGCCCAATGCGGATCAATCCTTTGGTTTTGGCAATACTTTATTCGAATTTTTTGATTTTTCACATACAAAATAATTCAAATGATGTTACATTTAATACAACTTATGAAAAAATTAAACTATAATAATCAATTAAAAAAGATATGAATACGTATATAGATGCTTGCTAATAATTCCTAGTTGTAATGCAATGAAGTAGCTTCAACAGGGACTTTGCCAATGCTGCATGATGCATAGAGCTCTGGGGAACGTATATGATGAACACCAGAGTGCTGCTTGTGCAGCTCAATGATGCTTCTCTTGGAGCTCCACTAGCCACAGCAAACGCAACAACCCTAGCATTCCAAGTTCTCTCTCACATGTGCTCCTGCCATTGCACTAATCAATACGTATACAAATGAAGGATAAATAGTTGTTGCAATGCAGCAATGTAAAGTGTAGCATGTTGGCATGCTCGGCGCAAATGTGTTTGTGTTGAAGTGTGAGGTGTGAAGAGCAATGTGACAAGAACATCAAATGAGAGTGTTCGCTAAGTCTACGTGGTTTAGCGATGTATCAATGGGCATTGGTGTACATATGTCTGACCTTTGAAACGTTCATAGTTCGATCCTATGTTTTGACGTCGCTGGGGTCAGCACCTTGCATCTTGCTAGCTTGTGCCTGTCGCTCTTGCTCATTCAGTTCCTTGATGGCTTGGATCTCTTTCTTCAGCTTCATACGACGATTCTGAAACCAGATCTTAATCTGTCGTTCGGTGAGACATAGAGCATGTGCCATTTCAATGCGGCGTCTTCTTGTCAGATAGTGGTTTGTGTGGAACTCCTTCTCCAGCTCAAGTGTCTGATATCTGGTGTACGTTTGGCGACCTCTTCGTCGCAAGCCGGTTGCTCCTGCCAATCCTGTTTCACCAAAAATAAATTAATTAACACTGATCTAATTAAGCATTGAAAGCAAACGACTTGCAGTGCGCTTGCGCATTGTACATTCAATCAACGCAATCTGGCCAGGTTTGAATTCAGAATTCACTGCTTGAAGCAAGGAGCAGTGTTATAGAGCCAACTGGCGCGTCACACTTAGAACACGGGCAACTCCCTACAACCCAAAGCGGCACTGCTGACTCACTGCGTGTCTCCTTCCACTACTCACTGATGCCATCGCGGAAGGTTCCACTTGTGAGTGGCGCTTGGTGCCCACTCGCCAGGCGCCTACCACTTCACCATTGCCTTCTTCAATTCCACTCTTTTCTACGTGGATTCACTCGGCCACTCTCTCTCACTCTCCCTCCTTCTGCCACCTCACAAGCACCCTAGGGTGGCGCAACCACAGCACGAGCTTTAGTTTTCACCAGTAGAGCTTAAATAATCATAAAAACTGTTTTTATTGTTTACGAGTGGTGGAAATACGCAAAGACAACAACATTAATGACCATGCAGACACAATGCTAGATTTCCACGCCATCAAAAGTAAAGCAGAGTTAAATGCAGTTTTACGGCAGACAACGTGCGCCAGTGCAGTGAAACAATGTCGCAAGTTATCAAACTCGTTAAAACTCACCCGATAGCCCGGGAGAGATGCTTCCAAGACAGATGCACAGGGATAATCGTAGTGAAAGCATTCTGTGTTTGCTTCCATCACATCTCATTAGAATCACATCTCTTGGAAAAAGTGTTTTCAAGACCCAAACTAGATAGAAAAACATATATGGCATGCTAACATTCCAGCATGAACATTTGTCATCAGCCCAAAAAGGCATCTATTTTTTGTGTCAGTATTTGTTAATCATGTAGCAATTAAACAAATTCAGTTGTTTGTAATTTTTCGAATTTACAAGTAAATTTAATTAAGTATTAAGCAGTCTTAAACAAAAAGTAAAAATTAAAAATAAGTTATTCATAAAAACTCATGTCAGTCGAACTAGAACTTGAACAGATTTGTCTAAATTTTTGATTTTGTTAGGAGAGGTTAAGATTATATATGACCGCTATTATTTGTCACTGTTTTAACCAAAAATTACTTCTAAATTGAAATGATACTTAGTTAAAATAAAAAATTATAGATACGAAAAAGATATAAAAAGCATTAAAAGAAAACTTTAAAACTAAAACATTTAATGTGATACTAATTTCACTTTTAGGGCTGGTCTACATCCGAATGAATTTCTGAAAATATAAACGTCGTATCGGATTTTACTTGTAGTCAATTTTATAAACCGACTTCTTAAACGAGTTTTTTTGTTACAAAATTTTAATTAAAAACCAATTTGCAAAAATTAAACATGGACACAGCATGAGTTAGCAAGGTGAAGTAATTAAGTAGAATTGGAGATCGTAAAGTATGAAGGGTAGATAGAAGGCACATAGGTGGCTGGCAATAACAAGATTGGCCGCTATGGTGTCTGCCTGGGCACCAGACGGCAAGCACCACCGAGCGGCGAGTGGACTCACCGACAAAGTCGAGCACTCCACCAGTGCATCACCACTGTCAGTGAGCCGAGAAATTAATCAATTTTTTATTGTCTTCCTTCATTATTATTATTGCTGCTGTCGCCTTATCTGTGTTCGATCGAACTGTCATGCAGTGGCGCCGAACAGCAATAATAATCTACGGTGGAGCCAATCTGCAGCAGTACATCTCGGTACAAGACACTAAACACTAAACAGTGCCACAGCACGCAAGTGGCAATCTCACTGGCACAAGTCAAGCCAAAACAACAGTAACAACAAAAGTAACTTACCAGCGATTGCCATCCACGGGTAAAAGTTTGCACCAGGACCCATCGGACTGGTGCTCATCGTGCCGTTGCTGCAGCAAGCTGACCAGGCGTCGGAGACGGACCGAGAGCACGCGGCCGCTGCCGCAGCGTCGAATCGCATGTCGGGCGTTGGCATGGTGCCCGAAGACGGCGAGGGACGCAACGAGGACTGCCACGGATTACTCATTTGGTGTTCCGGGGCCTTGAACCCGTTGGGCTCGCTTTTAATACTGCACTCAGACTTAAATGCCGCAGCGGCAGCTGCTGCTGCTTGATTGGCCGCTGCCTGGTTGCCCTCGTAGAGCTTGCACGCGGCATCGACGTAGTTGGACGTGGCATTAGCATCATTGGTCCCACTGACCGAGGACTGGCTTGCTCGAAGATTAGAGCTGGAACTGGCAGCATATGCTGCACCGGGCATCAGTGAAAGTGCTGACTGTGAAAAAGACCGGTACGCACTGACTGCTTGATGAGCTTCTGCCGCTGCAGCACTGTTGTAGAAACCATTTGCCGTGCCCCCGTGCTCAAAATACGTGTTCATCATTTTGTCTCCTTTTTATTTAATACTTCCAGACTTGTTACACAAACTTCTAATGGAGAGATGACAATTGACAACAAAAGTAACACCAGCAACTCGCAGGTAAGCAAGTGGTAGAGAATTAGACCGCGCGCGATTAGAGTCGTAAAAGTGGCTGAGTGGAAACAATCATCAAGGAGTGCGCAGAGTTACCGAGGTCGACTGTCTTAGCGCTGTGCACTCGAGTTCAATAAAAAAATTATAGTCGTTTTTGATGGAGGCTTCTTGCAGTGAAAAAGAAACCATGCGAGCGCTAAACAATAAAATCACTTTATGTGCTCCTCATTCACTTGTTACATTTTAAAACCATTTTTGCTGACTGATGAAGGGAATGTCGCGAGTCATCAATCGAATGGACCACTAGCCGTGTTCGCAATCTGATTTATTGCCGTTTCACAGCGTTGTTGGTGGCGATGAACATCATAAAGACAATCAACAAAATGGCACGCTTCAACACTTTGCTAAAGTGTTAGAGATCAAGGTGAGACGTAAGTGTAACAATGAACAGTCGATGAATATGGCTTGATTTAGTACAGATTCTCGAAATGAACCAAATCCAAGTCATGTAGCACAGTAGCAGCCTAAGTTTGGCGAGTAATAGGTTAATTTCAAGCTAATGGTAGAATAACAATAATTAGAATGAGATCTTTATGGGTGAGCCGAGAAGAGAGCTCTGACTGGTGTCGGCACTGAGATGGGACATTTAGAAAAGATGCTCGTTGCTTAGGGTGACTGGCAATCGCCGTGGCTGCCAGTCGTGCGGTGAGTGGCCAAGCCACCCAGTCGCACACAGCCAGCCAAGGCGGGCGAGGCGCATACTACACAACGCTACGCAACGCCTCCAGGCTGCGCCCGCGCACTCTACTACACTGCCTCACCACTGTTGGGTACTCTCTTCCTACACTTCACTACGGGACTTCCACGGAATCCCGTGAAATTTCATGATACTGTCCCGGATTTCAAGAGACACTTGATGGCACTGTTGACAAGGTGCTCAGACTAAGGGTATAACAGATTATATTTCAGGTAAAAGATTTTCTCTTCGGATAACGAGTACAACATTTGAACAATTTGAGTCCTTAGCTCAGACTTGGTTCGAGCTCCGGAGTCAGTGAGAGACACAACACTTGTGAAGCACTCTCTCTGCTGTACTCTCTCTCCCTGCCTGCCTGTCCGGACGCTGTCGGCTCGCTCGGGCAGACACACCCAAGCAGCAGCGGTCGACACCAGTATTGATCACTGCTTGACTCGGTGCCACTTGGTTACCCAACATTAGCCCAGCAGTGTTCGATCGTGTTCAAAGCAAGCATCACTTGCATTGCTTATATGCCTTGCTTGATAGTGTTGGGTTAGAAACTTAGACAGTAGACCGACTATGTTGGAAGTGAAGTGCTCCCACCACGCCAAGTCGCTGTCTTAGCTCGCTTGATTAACTTGTGCCAGACACACTGCACGCTAACTTATCGTTGAGTTGATCTGCAGCGCGAGAAAGGGCATTATCCGACTCGGGAACCAGAGGCACTAATTCACGGCTCTTGTCAGCGCACTCGGCTCGAGCTGCTCAGCGTTCGTTTGCTTGTCAGGCACTCATTCAGTGCCTGTATTCACCAAACAGAGACTCGATGCAAGCCAGTTCTTTTTCATCTGCCAAATCTGATTTCTCTTGACCAAGAATGTCATTTTACAGAAAAATTGGAGTATTTTTACATTGGTTTAGCATGTATTACTATACTATTAATAATTTTGATTTACTAATTTCATAATAAATCAGTGCATAATAATACTAGTAATTTGCATCAGACAATGCTAGGTCCAAGATATGATATCAATTCCGGTGACGATACGACTGGTGCGCGAATGATTGCATGTGTTATTAGTGTTATTAGCGCTTGCGGCTCAAACTACTATTTAGACATTGATTTTGCAGCACTCAGTATTCCGTATCGCAGTCTCGGAAAATGCCTATCGAGTGAGCCTTATTGTTAAAATTAAAACTCATTGAACAAGCCAATGTAGAAATATAAAACAAGTAACAATGATGTTAACATGTTCTGTTTTTGTCAAGCTAGCTAATTTGGAACAGGGCTTACAGATGAGCTAGAAGTGGCACAGTGTTGTCAGTAATTCGGTGACAATCAAGTTCACTGCTCACACTGTAGAATGCGATTTGAAATCAAATTATGCACTGTAGAGGGAACGTGTGCCACGGAGATGGCACATTGGACGTGTGTTGGCCGATCAGTCCGATTGCGCGTCCATTTTCATTATCACTAAACTGGTTTGCAATGGCCACGAAAGTAGAGGTCCAGTGCGGCGGCGATCGGGCACAAAGCTGCCCGCTCGGTCGGTCGCTTTCTCGGCCGGTGGCTCGAGGTCGCCGTCTGGTCCGTCTCCGCACACAATAGCTATCCAAGTGACGCTCCAATGCCTATATCGACTGACTCACTGACTGACTGCCTCTATCTCCCTATTGCTCACATAGATTCTCTCCGGCCTCGCGAGAACTGTGCGATTAGTTTGGCCAAGAGGAAAACGCTGTTTTAAACGATGACACAAAATCAAATTTACGACTGTTTCGTGGTCAAATTTAAATTTGTTTCTTGAGAAAGTTGCATGCAAGACCGAGCCGGGAGAAAGGAAAAAATGAATGACACACAAAGCCATTGGACATGCGAGCAAGGTTCTCTAAGGAAATCGAGTGTCAGTGGCCAAGTGGCCTACGATAGATAAGCCAAATGGACCTATCTGGCTAGCGAGATTTGAGCATTGCACGCCAACATACATTGAACGGTGTGTTTATAGAGTCAACAAGATGGCCGTGCGTCAAGCATAATTTATTGTGGGACCAAGAATGGTGCGAGCTAGTCCCCGGTTTGGCGGGCAGCTTTGCTCGATGCCCGGTGGCGCACATGGCAATGCGATGACGATGCCATGTGAGCCAGCAGGCCAACTCACTCGACACCCAGTACAACCAATGAACCAAGCCAGCTTTGCGTGTGTCGCTCTTCCAGAGACATCGTCAAATTAATTGAGTTATGAGACAGCTCTCGCGCTAGCAACAATGCCTCTTACTCACTGTGTGCTAGGATGACTTTAAAACGCAGCTCCCTTGCTGGCGATGATAGATGCCTTTGGTATTCCACAAGCAAACCTATGCACACTGAGCTCTATTCATCTGGTCAGTCACTTTTATTGTGACTTTTATTAGATTCGGGCGACGATGCCAGCGATAACAATTTTACAAATTGGATCTGCGCTTCGTCAGCAAGCTGCTTATTCAGGAGTGCAGAGCTTGAGCGTCAATTTGGCGACATGGGTTGAGACAATATCGGACTGCGAGCACCACTTTATTTACGATACTTAATTCTGACCGCCAGTGTGTCTAAGATAACTGGCAAATCACTTCAAACTGTCATGTAACTGACGGTACTGTCGCACAACGCTCACCTCTTCTTGTTGATTAACAATTTGAATTAAACTTTTATTACCTCTCTCAACTGGTCGATGTTGCAAAATTTCCAACAACAACAAAACAATAAGATAGTTTGTCAGGCAAGCCAATAAAAACGCAAACACTGTAAACATTGGTAATATTTAACTGCCCGATAATGTTGCTCTATTCATAAGTGTGTATGCGCGCGTCAGCCGGCATCATCGTAAAGTTCAAGTTTTACAACTTCTGATGAGCTGCCACTGTGGCATCGGCTCATCACGGCTTTGCGTGATGATCGTGCCATTTTATGAACTCGCCAAATTGGGAATGGACTCCATTCGAGTTCAGCGACGTTCCAGACGTTGCGTGTTGCCATCGGTTCCTGGCTCGGTGCTACCATTCTCCGCCAACAATCATTTGGCGTGACACGCCATCACACATACATTATCTACACGTTTCTATTTATATAGCTTTCTGCTCTTTCCTAACGTTTACATTCTATTTATTATTCAAAGGAATATTTTACAATCATCAATATGAAATGCTATCTAAATCTTTTCTATTTACATAAATACCAATCTAAAGTAGACAAGTGTTTCAGATGAGGCATTTGAAAGATTGATTGTACATTTCTAAAATCATTACTATAACATTTGATTATTGTTGATGTAACTTAAGTAGAACTTATCTAACAAAACATATCACTGGTTAAAAGAAATTAAAAGTTTTCAAGAGAAAAATACGCACACATACTAGAGAAACATATATGTATATGTATATTTGCTTGAGTAACAAATAAAACGTAGTGCTAGAGAAAGATAGAATTTGTAGTGATGGTGAGAGCGATTAGAGGCGAAGGCTTGGTGCAAGTCTTGGTTGGCTACTGCACACACTTAACTGCTCACACCAATTTGTGCACAGCTACCGTGCAGTATCACCCTCCACTCCAAGTACTGCCATTTGTGCTTCACTCGCTTCATCAGATGTTGATTCTCATCTTTTGCAAGTTTATTTTAGAGTTATTATCGTAAGTGTTCACGCTACGGTTAATGTAATTTCACCGGGAAATGTCTTCTAATCATGCTTGATTGGTTCAAGTCGTTCAAAAACTAAATCTTACTACGCATCACCATATTTTAAAGAGACTCTGTTTCGTTGAGACTGGTCTTATGATTTCACAATTCCGGTAGTTCTTGGTTAGAGAAAATTATTATAAGATGAATTGAAATGTAAGATTCACCTCGGTACATTTATTGTTGAGAAAATACTTTGACCCATATGGTTTTAGAGCCACACCCCTAAAAATCTCGCTTACTTTTGAGACACTATAATTTGATTTTTGTTGAGTCATATGCTAAATTGATCTTTTGAAGAGACTCGAACTATTAAATCAGTCTTTCTATTGTAAACTGTTGTCCGGTTTGTTGAGATTTTGGAATCTGTACATCAGATCTTGGTGAAACTTACCACATCTCATGTTCATCTCACAATCGATTTTTTTTCAATAAATTATTCGGACACCCTCGGTTATTCAGGTTTGAGCAATTGAATTTTTTTAAATTAGGCCCTCACTCTATGAGAGCGTTTTTTCTTTCTATCTAAAAAACGAATCGTTTGATTTTGATATTGCGCATCTTTTCACCAAACCTTACAATATGCCATAAAAATTCCAAGAAAAATATTTTTTTAGGCACATCCACTCAAAATCACGTCCACTCTTTGACCAGCTAAAATTATTTTAATCACATTTTAGCTTGGTCACAAGTACAGACAACTATTTATTTTAAAAAAATAATTAACCAGTGTGAAAGTGGAAATTAAAGAAGTGTGTTCTTGGATTTAAAAAAATTTGATTTTTGGTAATTTTTCAGTTAACTTTTCTCAAAAACTACTGTTTGGCTTTTAGTAAAACTTTTTATATCAAGTCTCTTAGACCAAAATTTATTGGGAGAAAAATATCCAATTCCAAACCCTAATTTATTTATTTAGGTGATTATTTTTCTATGTCTACTTTTGAGTAACTCAGTTGAACTAAATTTCAATATAAAGAACACATTTTAAAGAATTTTACCCATTTGTTTTATGTTTATTAGTTCCCGAATAACATGAGCCAAAGTTAGCTTCAAAGCTATGCGTACAGTATACATGACAAAAACGCGTTTAATATGACAAAGAATATTTTTGAAATATCATCTAATCAAGTTAAATATAAAATGACCAATTTTGAATTTACAACTAGAAACATTAGAAATATATAATTTAAGATACGTATAAAAGCATGTATTCAATGCGTACAAAGTATGCAAATAATTGTAAAATTTTATAAGTTATTTTTAAAAAATCAATTTAAATTGTTTTTTATTTATCAGTGCCGTTTTATATAGATTTTATCTAAAAATATTACCTATAAAAAGATATAAATAGAAGAGTAAAAAAATAAAGCGTTAAATTCGCGCACTTAGTGTTGCGCGCAAAAATGTTGTCTGGGATACTCTTATACCGAGTCTCTCTATTTGCCGCTAGCCTTGTTTGCCAGATGCGATACACGCTATTCTGTTAAATAAAGCAAAGTGTAATGCAAAAAGGAAATTTTACATTTTACATATTACAAAACTATTATTAGTTTGAAAGTCTATAATTTTTAGATTAACACTTCGTTTCATTATAAACTTTTATTAGGATTTTGAGATCACTCTTGTAATCCTTGTGCACGTTGACTGCTAAATTCTTACATTTTGACCATATTTATAATATCTAAGTTAACCCCTCCCTCCCTTATTTGACCCTTAAAAATGAGTACTAACAACGCTCACTATCGATAAACGTGTACATCAAGCATATTTCCCAAAAGCATGTTCAGCACTTACACAGTTAAAAATGCAGATCAGCAGTAGTGCCATCTGCTGTTCTAGTTTAAAATCTTGAAGCATTTGTCGGACATACAGAGAAGACTCGATTGATAGACAACTCACTTTTCTTGGCATTTTTTATATAAAGAGGCTAAAACGAACAGTATTTTATAATTTAACAGTCGCACTCCCAAGCCTGAAACAAGTTGTATACGAAAGTTGATTTTTGGTTTTTATTTTATCATCTTTTAATGAAATTTTATAATTTTTTCCGTAAATAAACTATTTAATATGAGGAATTTTTTAAAATTAAAAAAATTACAGAAA
>WURS02363861.1:0-17522 GCA_011762765.2 Rhinocypha anisoptera
TACCCTCTGCACTCTTCCTTCGACGAAAGGGTATACGCTTCGTCGCACTTCTTTTCTCGGCGTCACGTGTGCGGGAGAGATTCCGTATCTCGATGGGACACCATACGTATACATATGTACTCACTCCGCGTATTCAGGACTCGGGATTGTTCGAGGAGGTTGCGAATACGCTGCATGCGGGGGCGGAGTGAGAGACGGTGGGATGTGAAGGGAGTTCGAAGAAAGAAAAAGGATCGCTTGCTTCTCCGTGAGAGCCTCTCGCTCCTCTCTCCTCCGCGGTTAGGCGTCGGTTCTCCGTGCTCCCCCGGAAACGAGATCCCGCGTCTGGAAGCGTGGGAGTTGGGTGTTTTTTTTGTGTGTTGGGGAGGGAGGGAGAGAGAGAGAGGAAAAAAAAGAAGGATTTCACGTGTCTGCGCGAATTTCCCGTCCTTCGAAGATCGGGAACGTATAATAACGATAGTGATGGCGGAGTAAATAAATGATGGATTGGAAGGAAGGGGGGGAAAAACCCAAACCCCCCCCCCCCCCCCCCCCCCAAGAGAATTGTGGGTTTGAATTCTGAAATTGCATATATAAAAATATTTAATGAAAAACATGTCTCTCTCCAACTAGGGAGCTTAAGTCACTGTTGTGCTGTCTTTAACAATCTCCATCAAGTGCTGAAAATTTAAACTTATGACATAATGGACAGTATTTAATGAAAAGTAACATGATGGATAGCATAGCTTTTTAAACATGCTGACAGGACCCCTATGTTACCATATCTTAGTCATACAATAAAATGCATTCAATTGATAAACAATACTGATTTCAGCCCAATTATAATGAATGATATTCACAAATCTCATTGAAATGATACTTTTTTACCATAGTGATAGGAATCATGTTGAAATGTGTTCCTCATTGCACTACTAGGGCTGACTATGCCTTTTTCCATCTTTTTCTTTCCTCGAATGATGAATACTTTTAAAATTACAAACTGCCCATTTATTCCTTATGGGCTGCAAGTATATCAGAAGTATGTGGATACAAATATTCTAAAAGTGGTTTTATAATAGTTTACCAACAAAACCTGTTATCAAGTAAACAGAAAAATTTAACTATATTCTTCACACCCCAGCTAAATTTTCAATTCCATAACTTAGTATTTCAAATGTGTAATTGTTCTTTATTATAAAATTGGAGTTATATTTAAATATTCCAAACAATGAGTATTTGATATAAATATTCCAAATTCCCACATATCAACATCTAGAAATGTTTACAAAATGTTATCTAAGTAAATTATTTCATTATGGTCATTTAAACTACATTTTCTCCCAATGAATGAGTAAAAAAATATATGAGGTTTAGTACACTACTCTACACTCTTTAACAAAGTATTTTTCTGTTATCCTATTGGAGTATATATTAAGAAAAAAAATCTTGAGAGAAATTGAAGTGTCAAATGTTATTGACTGAATCAATGAAATGTGAGAACATGAAAATAACATAATGGTATTTGAATATTCAAATAAATGGTAACAGAACTCTAATGCTGGATAACAAATAATAAAAATGTAATGCACTCAAATATTTAAATAACACTTCTTTGGAATCAATAAATAAAAATTCGGCTTGGAGTCAAATCATGAAGAACCCCTACTGCCTTTTCCTATTCCATTAATTCCATGAACATGAAAATACAAAAATACTCCTTTGTCATGTGAATTAACAGTGGAAATTTAACAAATTTTTGGCATAAAATAGAAAGATAGAGATCTAAGTGGCACCAGGATTCAAAAGTGTACACAAAAAATTACCCCAAAATCACATACAGTAAAATCTCATTGATTTAAAATTGAAGGTGGTAGAAATTTTATTTCATACACGAGTGGGCTCAACTTATTATTTTCCATTAGATTCTTTTATACTTTCGTCCATAAACAAACTCCCTAGCTATGAAAGGGTGAAAACTATTATCTCTACCATGTAAAAGAATTGGCAGATACTACTACTGGCAGAAATATAAGATTGGCAGATTTACACACCAAGAACATTTTTCATAATGTTGTCTTGGCACTGCATCCATCACTATGCTTCATCCAAAATAAAATTACAAAAAGAATACAAAAACCCCTTTTCAAGGCTCGCAGCTATGCTAGGAGAATCTGAGTTGATTTGAAATATCTCTAATGCCATATAAGCTTACCCTGGGTATTCAATGTCATTTTGTTATTTTGAGTTTCAGAAAAAAATAAGTGATGCCATGAAATACTTGTCCCAAAATCTTATTTTACACACAATCATGACATTATCATGATCCCAAATCCATGGAATTCACAAATAAATTTTCATTCAGTGTTCTCTACAAATATTTTAGACAAATTTCTCCTTATATCATAATTTTCAGAACTGACAAATTAAGAGCTTTCTTATATATTTCTCACATTGAAATAAATTAATACCATCTCCAACTTTCAGAGCTTTTTTATGCAATCTTTACAAAAGAGATACATGGATTATGATTTAGGAATCAAAAATATTTAGGTTTCAATGGCACAATCTTTTCTGGAGTGCCACAGTCCAGTACTGAAACCTTAGAAGAGAAAAACTGAAAACTACAATTAATGGTTGTTTCAAGCTCAATTTTTAGCCTTTTATATGCACTCGTTGACAAATTTTGTTATATTTTAGAGTCTTCCAACTAATATAATTTAATTTTTAATCTCTTTCTATGATTTGATTGAGCCTAAAATGTGAGTTGATATTAAGTTAAACTTGAAATATAGTCAAGTTATGCAAACATTAAAAGATGCAATGTATTCTAATCTAAAAGTTTTCAAACTAAAGAAACAAATTTGTGAATGGTATATATATATGGTAACCATTGAAAATGTACTATAACTCACTTTTTAATGTAACAATATTTACAGTCATGAAAAGGCTAAGTTGTAAAAAAGTTGTAGCCATCTACACAGGCTGTGTAGTCATTTGGAACATTGTTAGCCACATCCTCTAGGGGAGGTTGATTCTATTATCAGTAGCAGTCAACAGTCAACATAAATTTTTATAGTGACATAGAATTTTCAATGGAATAGCCTCCTGCTGCCAAGATAAACAAGAAAACCTTGCATGCAAATAGGTTGTTTCCTCAATCAGCCATCTAAACTTATAAAAGAAATACTCCTCTAAAAATATAGCAAGAAATTCAGACATGACACAACAAACCCCTAAAAATTCCATATCTCATTTTATTTTTTCACCTATGAGAAAAGTTTGATTCAAATAACCACTTATGACATTTCAAATCAATGAGATTTTACTGCACACTAATACTGTTATCACGTTTACACCAAAAATACTAGCTGAATGTATAAAATGATCAAGAGTAACAAGTGGAATTCTTAAAAATGATGAAAGAAACTTCATAATAGTCATCATCAGACAACAGACATTTTAAGAGTAATGAAAACACATAATGCAGATAAATACTTAAAATTTATGTAGCTTTCAAAGAGATTCAATGACTTGCAATACCAGAGCCTGATTTTGAAGTGCAAGATTAATCTCAGCAGGAGGTTGCTCCCATGGCTCGCCATCTACTTGCATAGGAGCCTGTGCCTTCAGCTTTATCTGCCAAACAAAACAGATTTCGAATTAGTGGACCAAAATGTATAGATGCTGAAAAAAAGTATTAATTTCTTTTAAGGTATTGTCAAATTGTTAATCCAATTTCGACTAAAGTGTAGCACAAGTACATATTATCAAGCGTTGAACTATGTAATTAAATGACACTTGAAGATTAGCAAAATGCCATAAATTCTTTGATGGACCAATCAAAATGCATTAATATTTTAGCTTTATAACTTCTTTTCAAATAAGAATATATGTAATCTAAAAAAAGGTACTACCAATGTTACTTGTTAAAAAAGTATGACTACTTTATCAATAATGTTTTATAAATATTCCCCATGTGATTTTATCTCATGAGAATTATCATTAATGATATATTTTCTGTTAATTAAATATAAGTGGGTAATGACCATGGGTAATGGCATATTTTTATGATATGTAGTGTGAAACCATTTGGAATGAGTGAGGTGAGTTGGTGAGGGCATTGTAAGACAGAGAGTAGATATGAATCCACTTCAGAGTTCACTAGATGATCCACTTCCGAGAATGATCCACTCCCAAAAAATAGTATAAGGCTGAAATAACATAACAGAAGTGATAAAAGCATTGGATGAAGTTGATTAATTATAAAGGGAGTAGAAAGAGAAAATGGCTTTGTAATCATTGCACTGTACATGCCTATTAGTCAACACAAGTATAGGAATAATAGCAATACACTTACTCTAACAACGAAGGGTCTTAAAATGATATTTCTACAATCTATTTATTTCATTTTGAATATTGTCTGGCAAAATTTACAGTTGGTTTTACAGTAGAGTTTAATTACAACAGAACTAAAGCCACTAAAACTATCTTTAATGTACATGATTTTTCACCCATATTTCATATATGATAAATTCCAACTTTTAACATGATCTATTAAGAGCTTCTTGACACTTCTGTGACTCATAAAATTATTTTTCTCTTCTTTAAAGGGAATTTAATTTTTCTCTTCTTTAAAGGGAAAGGGATTTTGCTGATTGATAATTTCCAAGCAAATTTGCAAAATCCAAGGAAAAATACTAAAATTTAAGTTACCTTTGGAATTATCAGCCAGAAGAGAGTCAATACATATTAACTAAAGTACATGCTCTCTTGGCTCAATGATAAATAAAACAAAAAAGTATTATAGCAATATGAATAACCCTTGGCAATTTCACTTAGCAATAATTATTCCTCAACCAGGTTTCAACAAAAAAGGTCACATGCTATTGAAACATTCATCAGGGATGGATGTTTCAATAACAGCATAAACATGAATAAATACTATCAATATTCTAAGAAAAAATATAAGAAACTTTGGTTTTAGAACTAGTACCAATAAGAGAAATTTTGGGAAAAAATTTTTCATGATTATAAATTTTAAGGGAATATATTTGAATATCAAAACTATATGTTTCCATTAAAAAAATCCATTTGAAATGTTGTAACTTCCATGAAAATTGATAACCTAAAATGTTTCCTTCCTTCAGTCTTAAATATCAAAGGGTGGCAGTAGTTTTAAGTTTGTAAGTAGTGTTGTTTATAAGTTTAAATAACAGCTATGGTTACTCATCACCTCAAAAAATAGGAAAAAATCCCAATTGTAGAAACACCCATTGGCAAGATTCAACCCCATGACCCTTGGGTTAGCTGATGAGTATGCTTTCCACCAGTCAGTATTAAATTCACAAAACAACATGCATAGACCATTCTAGGGTAGCCTAGGCTGAAATATGTTTATAAGGATCAGAGATGAACAATTCTTAGATATTCTGCTATGTATACCTATAACATATGGACTATCCCAAGAGTTTTTTTCAATTGGGTTATTTCAACACACTGTGCATAAATAAGGTTTTTAATATGGCACCCATGAGTCATTCAAAATATGCATTGGCATACAAATTCAGAGCCTATAAATAAATATGTACCTTAATCGTAGAAGCCTGGCCTATTCGGAGAGGCTCCGATAAGCCAACTTGCAACTGTGCTATGTGGAAAGAGGAATGGACAGCCATTACTTCTAGTTTCCCATCACTGATGTCCTGGGCTGGAGCAGTATCACCACCTGATTGGAATTATATAAACAAACATTGATTCTTTTGAGGCTACAATGTACATAAAATACCAGCTAAGGAAATTAACAATTCTGGCAGGAAAATATTTATACCAAGTTCAATCCACTAAAAAATAATAATTGAGTTACACGATTTTAAAAAAAAACCTTAGGTCAAAGATAAGGCAATACCTATGTTTAAATGATAAAATAAGAGAAGTAAATTGTGGAAATAGAAAGAAGTAAATTGATGCAGTAAAGTAATTCAATCAAAGGAAGTGTTCACAGTGATATATCAAAACAAGATGTGTCTAAAAATTGGCACCTGATAACAACGCCCACGGGCATATAAAGATTAATAGGACCAGTGTACTTATTACTGATTCTAAGTTTACAAAAAACAAAGTGTAACAGCATTACAAATTGTTAGTAAATCTCATAACAGAAGATGACCACTTTGTGACCTCCTATTGAGCATAAACAATACATGATCACTGAGATGATATAGTGAATTCTTCTCAGGATTTCCACCAAGTCAGGTATTCTGCTACCGACATTTCGATGGCAGAGTTTGCCATTGAAATGTCGGTAGTAGAATACCTGACCTGGTGGAAATCCCAAGAAGAATTCACCAGCAGCATATGCCGGGAAAACCCAAAATCCATCACTGAGATGATATGTTCCATCACTTACCTGAGCCCATAGCCCATGGACGGACTCCACCACCCCAAGACTGAATATTCAGTATTATAAGTGCCTCCAAGGAAGGAAGAACAACTTGCTTCCCATCAATGTACACCTCCAACTGCTTGTCCAGGTCTCTACACCCATGTTCCATTACTTCACGAGTGCCATAGGTAAGATATAAAAACTGAAATAAAAAAATGAGATATATGGTAGCAAAAGAATATTCAATGGGAATTGTTAAAGCATTATGTGTTTACGAAAAATATACTATCCAGGAAAAGTGAAGATATAGTTTTGCTTAAAGAAATTAATGATTCCTAAACCAAGAAACAACCAAAGCAAATTGAAAACTGTGGTGCATAACTACATATTTAAGAAAGAAATCTGTAAGAAGTGTCTAAATTAAATAGAAATATTAAAAATAATTAAATATTTTGTAGAGGTTTTCAAATTAAAATAATGTACTTGTTATATTAAATACTGAATTTTTTTACCTAGAGAGGAAAAGCAGCAGAACAAATAATCCTGAGTAACAGACCTGGTTCTTAAGTGGCCATGGGATGGGTTATGGCATAGAAAAGGCTTGAAAAAAAAAAGAATATAAAACAAAATAAAAAGTAATCAAAGTGAGAAGGCTTTTAACAAAAAGTTTTGAATAAAAATCCCATGCACAGCCAAAGGAAGCAATAGAAAGTAGATTGAAAGTTGCTGCAATGAAAACAATGAAAACATTAAAAAGGGAAAAACTGGAATAGGAAATGTGCGAGTGGAGGGTCAATTAAGAGAATGAGAGAGGTACAAAACCAAGGCTAATTGAAGAATCCTGAATGAAAGGTGGGACTGAGGCACCATATGAACAGACTGATATGCTAACAAATGAATTCAAAAGAAACATGAAATACCTGAAGTGAAACAAGTTACTCCTTGAAGTACCAATCAACGGAGAAATAACTAACCACTAAGGTAAAGTCAAGTTAATCTATTTTGAATATGTAATCAAAGATTATTGGAAATCAGATTACCAGATAAACTACAGGTTTAATTTGACTAGAAAATGCTAGAACATAAAAATGAAAAAGGAAAATTTTAAGACAATATATCAGAAACTTATCAGAAAAATTGTAATAGAGCCACAAGAAAGGTGATGTGCAGGCCAAGGAACACTTTGCAAAAAATTATCCACTTCAATATTGCACTATGCTTGTTAACACTAGCACTACACTAATGCTACACTAACATGTTCCGAAATGCATGTACCTTGGAGGTTCTAGAAAATGAAGTGTGACAAAATTATCAAATTTCTCAAACAAACTGAAATGTTTCATAATAAAACAAAAAATAAAGCTAATAACTCAAAAGAAAAATCACCAAGTTGTAAATGAAGATGTGAAATAATAGCTAACATGACTAGGATGCCTTATTTTATATCAATTTCAGGTAAGTAGTAAGTCAAGAGTCAATATAGACAAATAGTATATCTTACAAATTTACATTATTATTAAAGTATGATTTTTGGCAATTTTTATTCTTTTATTATATTTTCACAAATTTTATTATTCGTTTCAATTACATTTATGAACTTACTATATATCACATTCTGCCATATTAGTTATTTTGCTTGACCTTTATTGAAGCCTAATTTTTCAAAGAATCAGTGCAAAATGTGTTCAATTCCATAGAACTGCATTTTATTGGAAAACTTTTTTTTTTATCAAATTAAATAAGTTTTCCTGAACTATGTGCCCCTCTTTCTCCATGTTGTTTAGTGCTGGACGAGTAGATATGGCAATTTGCAATTTATGATTTTTCACTTTGGATTCATTTAGAAAATGTTATTTTAGGTGTTGCCCGTGACATATGTCAAAGTGTAATTATTCCATAATTCTAAGCCACAGTTATATTTTCAACTTTAGGAAAAAACTGGACTAAATTAAATTAAGGACTAGAAATAATTCATAAAGACTTGAATCTTGCAAACTTCATGAAAACGGTCTTGGCAGTCTTAGCACATCCCACCCAAAATGGGCTGGCAGCAAGAGGGTTAATATTAATGAAGCTCAGATGGAGTTGTAAGTAGCATAGAACAAACCCTTTAGGGCAAACAGAACACCCATGCCCTAGGCAGGACTTGAATCCACAACCACTGGGTTAGCCAGCTATCATGCTACCACCAGGCTAACCCAGGTGGCCCACCATATTAAATCATTTCTCAATATTATTAAGAATTATTTTGATAATGCATTGAGAATTACTCAGGCTAAGGGATTTGAAAAACGGAAAAAAAGAGGAAAAAGCAATAATCATAAACAGTTAAGTTGTATAGATGAAAAAAATGCATGAAAACATTTTCTGGAGTAAGATACAAACTATGGATCAGAGCCATGAACCACATTACAAAAGAACACAAGAAAAGAATATGTCCTCCTGAAAAATTGTACCAGAAATGAATGCTAAAGCTATATGAGAGATTAAACCAAGTGTGAGGCAGTGTACATAAGAGAGTAGATTAAGGGTACACTATATAGAGAATTAAAATGAAAAAACAAACCATGTAAATGGGTATATCTTAATGCAAAATAGAATTATTAGCAACATAATGGAATGTCCCACAGAGATGGACAAGTGGCATATATAATGAAGTGTGTTGATGAATAAAGAGAAAAGCTATCAGGGATATATTAAAGTATTAGCAGTAGATGGAGATAAATTATTTTAATTATTTATTAAATAAAAGTGTGCCATATACTGTATTTGCCATTTTACAGTATGACCAAATGTAACTGTATGAATGTAAATGTATGTAATGTATGTATGTAAATTGTATGTAATGTATGTTTGTATATGTATGTAAATGTATGACCAGCAGTTACCATATGACAACATACAAATAAATATGTATACATTCAATTGTAAATAAAAATTAACCATTAACAACAATAAATTGAGATATGAAAGAGCAAGGTCAGTAAATTTATTGGAAGAAATTGAAAACAGATTTATGTAGTTAAGAAGTGAATTTACTATAGAGAGATGGAAGAAAAGTGAGGATTTAATCATTGATAGTCTGGAGGTGGGCATCATGTGGAGTAATGAGTGAGTAAGGGTGGGTTGTGGAGGTACTATGAAATTGATAAGGTACAGCAGGGCAGGGCAGACAGTGATGGTGCTGTACATAAATTATGGCTTTAATCGACCACACTTGGATTACCAGGCACCTGATATGAATTGTCTTCAAACAACATACGTGTACAAAAATGAAGTAATATATAAAGCCAAAGAAATATTTTGCTGATTCCTATTGTTTTTTTGTATTCGACATTGACTTTTTATTTCTATGTTTACATCCTGCCCAAAAAGTTCATCCCTTCTTACATTACATGAGAGCAAATGGCAAGAAATATTATACTCACAGTGGATTTAATTTTTCTAGCCAACGTTAAATACTTTATGTGAAGAACTTGCCAATAAAAAGGAATATCAATTTTCTAGTATTTCAAACTCACTCTATTGAAAAATCGGCTGCTAAATATGTAAAATGGAGATTCTCTTGCTCGGTGGAAGTTGAGTGTGACTTGGGCATCAACACCAATACTCATGTAGTTGTACATGAACATTTCCTTCAAAGGGTGATGCATTGGCAGGTGACGCATGGGGTGGATTAAAACTTTCCATCTGAAAAATGAGATGCTGGTCTCAAAGTTCTGAGTAATTCTGAGTTTACTTATCCTCAAAGTCACTTTACATCACAAGCTGCTGCACTTATTACAACTTCACTCGTTGTGGTGTAGTATTGGTTGAGCCAAATGTATGATATAATTAACTTGAACAATAAAATGGGACGATGGTATTTTTCCTTATGAAGTTTGCAATATGAACAGATTACTAAAGTGTCCAAAATAATATCAGTAGCACTTAAAGTAAGCTTTTTCCAATTCAATCAAGTTGGTATATAAGTTATTATTTTCTTTTCACCATGCAGTATTTTGAAGAAATATTCAGGGAAATAAGATCTAGATCAAGCCAACCCATGCTATATTTAGTGAGTTCTACTTACCTGTCCAATGAAACCTCTGATGCACCTTCAAGCTGCTCCAGCACCACAGTTGGGTCCAAGTCTGTGGTGTGGGTTCTCCCCCACCCAAGAACTTGAGATAGATCATTTCCAGTCCCTAATGGGATTATGCCAACAGAGGGCGGCACCTGATTCAACAAGGTGATTAAAATTCTATTTTCAGTGATAATGCATTTTAAACATGGCCCTATACATGAATTCCACTGGAAACCAACAGTAAATAATATTCCAGTATAATTAACTGATGTTATTAACCATAAATTTGCTCATCCACTGTGTGCCACAAGAATTTATTTACTATTCTAGTCAACAAAAGTAGGTTCCCAGAATGTATAAGAGTTCCTAATATGCATTATTCATGTACATATGGTTCATGTATGTCTGGAAATATTTTGTAACAAACAAAACAAAATATCAAGGGGAATCAAGATGGACATATGCCAGACAAGATTTGGCATCTAGCATTTCTATAGATATCAAGATAGCTGCTAGCACTACAAGTATAATACGGCAGGGTCAACAACACTGGATGGACCATAATCAATGAATATATTTAAGTGAGATAAGACAAAATGAATCAAATGCTCTTCCTAAGTGATGCTACCCAAAAGTTTGTGAAATGTAGTGATAAATAAAATTGCAGAATACTTTAATCCAAATCATTGCTTTTAACTTCAAGGTATTGCTGCGATTGCCATTATTATTTAACACAGATTCCTGAACTTCTGAAATAAAGTGAATGAATTCTAAAAGTCTTCTCTTGTTAAGTGTTTAGAACTGGCTGCAATTCAGTTTCAATCTGTTCTATTGTGTCAAATCTTCACCCCCTTCAACTTGTTTTCATCTTTGGATAGAGAAAAATGTTGCAAGGAAGCAAGTCAGGTAAGTAAGCTGGATGAGGAATAATAATGGCTAGGTTGTTTTTTGTCAAAAACTGCTGTATGATGAAAGTGGTATGTGGCCTAACATTATCATGGTGGAGAGAACCCAGTTATTATCCTGTGCCATATCTGTGGTTGTTTCCTTTGCGCATTCTCCCTTAGCCACCTCAGGGCATCATGATAAAATACTGAATTAATCGTCTGACTCACAAGTAAAATTCCTTGTAGAAAATCCCATCAACATCCAGAAAACAGATCAGTAAAAACTTGATATTGCTCCTAACTTGACAGACTTTCATCAGATGAAGTGAAGATGGGGTTCTACATTGTGATGATTGCTTAAGAGTCATGGAACTTTGCTGTTATCCTTCTCATGTTCAATTCTTCTGATAAAATTTTCTGGCATGTCCCATTGGATAATCACACAATGTTGCAGAAGTCTTGGATGGTCTGCCCACGACCATTCACAATTGTATTCTGAACAGAAAAAAAATGAGCTGGTGTAATCCTGGTTGATAGTGAGCCAGAAGGTTCATCATTATATACCAAAGTTCCACTATTTTTTAAACATTTAAACGAGCTGTATTTTTGAGTTTGGCCTAAATCATCATACCTGAATGCTTAATTTAATATTTTGTGTGTTTATGAGAAAGTCTTACTGAGTTTAATGCAGAACTCAATATAGATACACTTCCTTCAAATCAGCCATTACAAAAATTGCCAAGACAAGCAGACACAACTATTAAAATCCATTCGCCAACAGCAAAACATGTCCACTTGCAATTAAGCTGCAGAGCAAACTAACAACAAATGTAAAAAACTCCACCTCCACCAAACTCCACTCCAGATTCGTTTGACAGTAGTAGGGTCCATTTACAAAAGTAACTCAAATTTCAGGAACTTTGAGGTAACAACTCATATAATAAAATATAGAAATACAATCTTCAGAGTTTTCTATTCTTCTTTCATTCTTCATTCAAACAATCCTCAGAAACTAAACTCATACTTCAGGCCTCAGTGAATTGTTTTATGAGGACTGCTTCATGAGAAACAGTACACTCAGGCTTCTACTATGATCTTATCTCATGACTTTTCAAGGTATGTAACCTTTTCTGAGACACCTGAAAATCCCCATTCAAGTTATTCTATTTAAAATACTTTCCTAATTGACCTCTTTATTCATATATATTGGAAATTCTAGGCATTGAAGTATCTAAAAAAATTGCTGTCTAAGGATAATCTTTGCATATGAATTGCATTACAATTCTAAACTTGTATCATAGAGATAATCAGTTAAATGATTTGTAAAAATTTTACCACCAAAGTTCTTCCATGCAGAAAAACTACTTTGTGGACCTACCTTCAATTTGAGAGAATTAATTGCATTCAGCACCCATCCAACAGTTCCATCTCCTCCAGCAACTAAGACTTGTGCTTTAACAGAACCTAGCAAAGCACACCACTGCAGTGCAGCTTCAGGGGAGCAACCACATAGGTCCACCACTTGTGCTGGATTGAGAAATCTTCGGAACAAAGACATTATTCTCTCGCCATCATTGTTCCCAGATTTCCTATTGGCTAAAATGAGAAATAAAAGTAGACCCATAAAATATGAATAAAACTTTTAGTATCAAAATGAAAATGATTTTCCCATAGTTGATATAAAACAAGGAAATAAATGAAAATTAACAAATGAAATATGATTCATTTCTGTACCACCAAACCTTAGTGATGCCACCAATATCTCAATCACTCAATCATGACGTTTGACACTTACATGTGAAAACTTAACGAAGCCAAAGACCCCCTCACAATCCTCCCTCACAGTTTATTGATTGTTGAAAGATGAAAAAGTGATAAAAAGCCAACAGTTGAAATATTAAGACAGTGGTCCAGTAATGCTTTGGCCCATTTATGCTTACTTCCTCCATGGCGAGGGAACAAACTGATACAACAAATTTCAAGAAAGTTGGAGGAAAAAGTCATCACATTAATAACCTCAAATATAAATTAATACTGTTAAAAAATAAAGATAATCATAAGTAAACCCATATTATTTTTCTTTCGAATAATACTAAAGTTGTAGAAGTGAAATACTATAAAAGTCTAAAACTTTAAACATACGGTAGGTTAGTGGAATGTCATGGCCTCATTGCTAGATGTTACATGAAGTCCAGACCCAACATTTTGACCATGTGTCCACTATAGTACTCGATTCTAAGAGGTTCAAATATCAATATACCCCAATAGCTCAGAGCCAAAAGAAACTCATACCATTGCAATAGAGAAAAAGTTAAATGTCACGAATTTCATAATGAATAGGTTAAAAATCTATCAAATTAATGTTTAAATATATTTAAGGGTAATTTCTAAGGCTACAAATATTTAGCAAACCTTACTTTATTTATGTCCAAAAACTAATGTCAGAGGTAAGGTATTTTTATAAAATACGACAGATATTAAAAACTAAGCATGTACAGTCAGTGTACACAGTGTTGAGGTATTGCATTTTGTCATAAAAAGATACATAATACAAAGAAAATATTTTTTTTAAACATTAAATTGTGTTCTTACCTAAAACAATTAGTGGGGACCAATCAGGGCACAATGGAGGCTTCACTTCCTGTAGAGTCAGTTTTCTGGTCATTCTTCGACCCCTTCTTGTAGACACTGATGTTGGTGGAACAATAAAGCAGCGAAAACGACCATAATCACAAACCTAAAAAAAACATTAATTTCATTCTCTCTCCATTGTCTTCTCTCTAACTATTTATATCCAAATGAAAATTTTTGGCACTTACAAGTTATCATTTGGGTCATAAAACTTTGTTAAGGCCTAACAGTGAAAACATAATAAGTTAAAGGGAAGGCTGTACATAAGCAAATGATTGATTGATTGAATATCCAAATGCAATGTCAATTGCTACTTATTACAACTGAAAGTGAGTTAATTACTCAAATTAAAAATATTCTAGTCTATATTAAATTATAAGAAGTAAATTGAAAGAACATATATTTCAATCAAAGATTTTTTGACAATAACACTAGAGACAATACCAGGTGGAAAAGCATTTGAAATACACTAAATGACATGAAAGCTATTTTCTTCCCATGTGGTTCCCATGGTTTCCGAGGAATATCTGGCACCCAGGAGACTTCAAAGTTCCTATTTAATTGTGATGACCAGAGATATGAAATGAATATCAAACCAAAACCCTCCTGTGATAAGTGTGCTCAATGACCTATTTTCAATTCAAGTTTATGGTAGCCTAGTGGTTATAACACTTGACTGGGGTTCATGTCCTAGTGATGTTGCTTGACACCTAAAGCTAAACCCAAATTGAGTGCATTTATGGGCACCAGATCTTCATGGAAACCACAGGCAGCACAGGGAAAGGGATAGGCCCCTCTACCCTGATGTGTGATTTTCACATGCTTTTGTGCTTAGTATGTACTATGAGAGCTCTACCCTCACCATCAAACTGATCTTAGGGTTAGGTTGATTAATGAGGACAGACAAAATAAATATAGCATAAGAATTTTTTTCTAGGAAATAAATATGCTGAAATTGAAAGCCATTATTATTCCCCCAGATAAGTGCCTAGGAAAAAAAATGGTCATACCCATTACCATATTCATACATATGGTTACATAGCCATATTCTTGCCTAATCCTATAATAGTTTAAAAATACAAGTAAAGAAAAAAGCAATACAAAGAAGAAATGCTTCACATAAATGAGCAGTAGAACAAACAAATTTACATGAGAAGCATTAAAATATCATTTGTTTAATTTTAGCAAGATCATTCTAGAGGTTTTAGATATTATTGGTGATTTTACCAATGGTACACGTTCATTCTACTGGATTGCCTCATGTTGAGTTCAAGTTGTCAGAACCAAAGGGGAGTAACAAATAACCAAAATATCAAAGTAGCACTTAAAATTTTACTCAAACAACCCTATCTGTTATTAGCAGTTTCAAATATTGAATGTAGGTAAATATCAAAAACATGTCTGATGGAACATTTTATTCTAAAGAATGTTGATGCTCTAATAATGAGTAAGATTTAAAAAATAAACATTACTTTAGCAATATCCCACAAGTTTCATTAATTAAACAAGTAATAAAATTCACATAAACAATCATGCTTGTTAGAAGGGGTGCCAATCTGATTTTAAATGTTGTGATGTTTTATGGATCGAGAAACTGATTGAGGATATGAGAGGTGATATAGGTAACAAGAAAGTTAGTTGTGTTTATGACCTACGGGTGGGGAATGAAATTTGGCTTCATCGGAGGAATAGGCACGGAGAGGATCAGTCAGACAAATATGAAGAATATTCAAAGGGGTGTTTTTAAGGTTAAAAAGAAAGGTCCAAATGGCGGTAAGGTTTCCACAGTTAGAAATCGATTAAATGTAAGAAGTAATGATAAATGTGGTTCAAAATGTAAATTAAAAAGTACAGTATAAGGCCGTTATAACGAGAGCAGATAAATGACGAAAAATCTCTTGCTATAATACACACTCGTTACAGCCGACAGTCATTTAAATTCACCTCTTTCGGCATTTATACCAGCACCAAAAGTGGGCGAAAATGAGCCATGAAGTAGTTGTATCAATCCATCCGCAAAAACATTGAAAATAGATCGTTTCATAAAAAAAATTTAAAATATTGTCACCAAAACTCACGCACTCATAACTAATGTACGTCACTCATCGGTAGTATCTTCGAGAACGTTTCATGAACAATCATAGATAAGGTATGACCTATGGTTAACATTTACGATTCCATAAATAAGAGGAGGGTTGAGAGATTGTCCTGCTAAGGTCAACACAGACAAATGAGACCACCCAATGGGATCTCCATCACTGAGGGTTAGACCTGATGAAAAGTAGATTCCCCCTTGTTAGTTTGTTCCCCCCATCTCTGACTTTCAACTAATCCCTTCTCTTGCTTGTAGATGAAAAAGGGACCTGAAAAGGGGACCTCCTGTTGCTTGGCTGTCTCTCACTCCCCATCAGACCTTCAACTAATACCACTTATACCTTTTCCAGCATTGTCTACAAGTCTAGCTCATGGCTCCATATGTTCTTTTATTCCGATCGATCGGCTATAAGGACGAAATAGCACCAGGAAATGGCAGAATGGTGCACAGATTCTAAGATAAGTTGTTCAGTCATTCCTCAGAAGTCTGTGGCATAAAATCACAGTCTCTTCACGTAAAATCACCTCAAAGTCTCTCGTAAAGCCTTCCTCACGATGTAGATTCGCGAGGCATGACAATATAATGGGTGCTCGAATCCTGCGCGATATGCAACCCGAACAGCAATCACGCCAAAATCTACTTGTCATAGCGATAGTGCAATGTGATATGACCAGTTGTAATAAATGCGGAACTCCCTATGTTTTAACACGTGGCCCAACCAACATAAAACGATCACTCGCCATAGTGAAACTCTCGTTATAAGCCATACTCGCTATAGTGGACTTCTACTGTAATAACTATAGAAATTCGCTGTAGCGAGTATGGCTTATAACGAGAGTTTCGCTATGGCGAGTGATCATTTTACGTTGGTTGGTCCGCGTGTTAAAACATAGGGAGTTCCGCCGGTTATTATGAGTGGTCACACCTTCACTATCTCTATAGCGAGTAGATTTTGCTGTTTTTTGTGTTGGGGTTGCATAAATCGCAGGATTCAAACACACACTACATTGTCATGCCTCGCGAATCTGCATTGTAATGAAGACTTTATGAGAGAACCTTTGTGATTTTATGCCACAGACTTTCCAAGGGAATTACTGAACAACTTATCTTGGAATCTGTCTGCCATTCTGTCATTTCCTGATTTCGTCCTTATAGCCGATTAATCAGAATAAAAGAACATATGAAGCTGTGAGCTAGACTTGAGGACGACACAGGAAAAGCTCATTTGTCTCTGTTGACCTTAGCAGGATGGTCAATCTCTCGACCCTCCTCTTATTTATGGAATAGTAATTGTTAACCACAGGCTATACCTTATCTATGAGGGCGAACTTAAAAATAAGGTCTCCAATTTTTTTTTCATAAAAAATGACATTTATTAACATTGTTGGATAATTCGTTGGAAAGATCATGGCTTCAGCTATTTTTCGATGTAGTCACCCTGGCGCTCGATGACTTTCCTCATCCTCACAATGAACTTTTGAA